>JAMKCH010016384.1:0-39054 GCA_023653785.1 Ophioderma brevispina
TATACAAACTAAAAATCCTACACTTTGCCGTCGAAACCAACACACCACTTTTCAATCCATCCTATCCGTAAACATTTATGCTAGTTCGGTATAACTAATGCCATAATGGAAAAAAAGGCTTGCTTCAACAAAGGACGTACCACGCTACCAATTTGCTAAGGTATGGATTTGATATTTTTGCAGTTCTAAAGTAGCAAAATTTGGGTCTCTCTACGTACTTATGTTGAATATTCTTTGAGACTTGGGTGCAAAATACCCCGAGTTAGTAACATAACTCAAGTGATCTCAGTAAAACAACTTCTTTTGTGTCATCTCTATAGTCGGGCAACCTTCATCCAGCAAACTTTGTTTACACTAAATCTACTTCCCCAAGTCAAATCAACTCGCACTTGTGTTTGACCTCAGTCCCGGGTAGCCCTTGTAGATTGGTAACATGATCACCGTTCATTTTCGCCTGAAGAACCCACAGAACCGTTAATGGTTCATAAACCAATACAGGCAGTAGAACGACGACAGGCGGCATCAAATATGTCCAAAACTTGACAAAAAGATTCAAAGTTACCCTAACGACTACCGTCCCTGAAATTTAAAATCAGCCCACACGAGATTCCCCTGTGTCTGACCCCACTAGTCAGTTTTGTCAGAAATGCAAATAAAACGCCCGACTATTAGAGAAAATAAGAGCCGACATTAAACACGCCGCTCTGATAGAATAACCATCAATTCAATGAATTGTGGTTAAAATATCACAAATAATTGCCATAATTATGTCGAAGCCGTTTGGGCGTTCATTTAAGCGTTTCTTTGTTGTTGTTTTTTTAGAATTGTTGACAACAGAGGAATCCCCAACCTTGATTAGACTTTTCTCTTAATGTGAAAGAGTGAAATCTTTTGGGGAAAATTTTGGGGGGGGAGTGGTCACTCTTAAGAGGGAGTTTCCCCGCCACTCCAGAAAAAAAAGGAGCCAACCAAAAAAAGACTTTTGGAGTTAAATTTCACTCTTCGGCAGTGATCCCTCAATTCAATAAGCAATGCGCCCTCTGCATTTAGAGAGACTTGGTTTGACAGATCCTTTAATGGCCGTCCATGCATTGCAACCAATATTGTTTGATGCTCTTAAAATAACATCTGATAGTCTAGCATGTTTGAAATAGTTGAAGTTTTTCCAAGATGGGATCAAATGCTTGTGCGTCAGGATTATGACTTCTACTTTGAGAGGGAAAGACATAAAAACACAAACGTTCATTTGTCAAGGTTTCTTATGAATTATCGCCTATGCAGACTCCCAAAGCCATCAGTATACAAGATCACGGTTTATTCTGTTATGTTAACCTCATTTAAGGCTTTCCAATTGTTTTTTCTTAAAAGTACGATCCCTCCCACCAAGGATACCATAAAATGTTTTTCAAATTTTACATAGATAAATGTATCCATTTAACACATTTGACCCCACTTTGTGAGATCTAGATGTTTTTGTTTAACATTGTAAGGAAAAACAGGAAAAAACATGCAATTCCATCTATAGCCCTATAGTCACAAGAGCAAGAATCTTGACTATCACCGCAAAAAAGGACTAGCGTTATATTTTCTAGTTAGATCTAGGGCCATTTCCACATGGCAGGGGTCCGCCCCGTAACGTTTTTTCAAAAGTTTTATTTATAGTAGCTAAGACGTTAGGGATATATTTCCTTATTCATTCTCAATGCCGTTATCGTCATTGGTTGAGCCTCAACTTGATGATCTTCATCGAGTCAATATCAATCTCAATGTCTTGTTGACCCTAATTGCCACAAATATTCAAGATGAGCCAGGACAACGTTACTCCTCGGTAATCAGAGGTTCAACATTGACCATCATCAAGACAGAGTCATGTGATCAGTAGTGTTCAGAAAGATTAGAGTCCGTATGGTCAGCATTTTGTTTTCATATTCTTCACTGATGGTTCACTTCTATGATATGCTGTAAAAGACAAACCTTCAAGGCCGAGAAATAGGAAAAGGCTGGTTGCCATTTCTCACCTCACCAGTGAATTCCCACCAGAGTACCGCACTGACCTTCTGGGTCATTCACAAAGATGTTATATAGTGCTTTCAGGGGTATTGGCAACGTAAAACCAAAATTACGCTTCAAAGTACCCAGGTTTCACAATGTAGTCGCAAGAATAGGAGATTCTTATGATGTGTCTGATTAGTTGTTTGATGGAATGGAGGAGTTTATTGCGCTATGGCAGATTACGTCTTTGGTGTATGAATGACCTCTGCTCTAGTATGAGTATGATGGGAAGAAATGTTGCATTGAACGTGACAACATTGATCCTGTTATTAAACTGTTGATATGATATAGTGTACCACATTGCAAGTGGGGGAGTTTGAAAAAAAATGCTTACATTGGTGACTTTTTCTGAAGCTACTAAATGGCCACGGCTCGGTTTTGATTGACAAATTGAACCTCTGTGGACCGAGGATGAACTTGCCCCGGCCCAGCTTTTAGATATTCTGAAAATCAGGACCAACAATGAGAGTGAATGGATAGGATGAAGATCCAGACGAAGCTGCACTGATTACCAGCAATGATAATGAATGAGGTAATTGTATTTGTATGTTTCATTTCTGTTTTTCTATCAAACGTAAAATCTATCTAGATTTCATCCAATGTGGGTCGCAATTTGATGCATGCTATGTTAAATTTGATACATTCCATTTTGTTGACTCAGTACCAAATCTTACCACTAGACAAGCGAGGATGTGTCGCATTTGCAATTAATAACTTCTACGGAATGAATCGATCCTGTCATATTGTGATCTGCTCTCAAAATAAGGAATAGCACCGCTTGGAGCGATGGTCAAAATCTCATATTTATAATCAAAATCTTAAAACGGGAAACCAAGATATATCATTCTTGAAGATGGTTGATTGTTTTGTAAAAATGGTACATGTCGTTGTCACCAATAACTCCCAAGTTTCTTTAAGAAAACCGAATTTGGTTGCTGATCCATACATGTCATCGCTGGTTTTCTCCGTGAACTTCAGGTTCCTCCTGCTTCTAACCGGGGATTCTAAACTCGGGCTTCTTTCCTTAAATCTTCCCTGGTTGTTCTGGACTTACTTGTTGTGTTGAAGCTGAGATTCATCTCAGGTTGAAGCAGTTTTAGCAACGTCCTTGAGCACTTCATTGGATATGTCGCGGAATTAATTATTAGCATTATTCTCTAATTTCTGCTGTTTTCCAAGTCTCTGCCCATAGGATATCACTGAAACAATATACTGATTGGAGATCTGTGTCTAAAAGATAGTGTGAGATCCTCTTCTCGAAAAATTGTGCAAAGTTTATTTTAACCAAAGGCTCGTGAATTCTTTTGTTTATTTCGCTTGCTATTTATTTTGTAGAGAGATCTTTTGCCCAGATATACAACCGTCTACCTTTTCTATTGTCTACATACAGACTGGGTAAATCATCAAATTTACCTCCAACTTTATAAGCAACGATATAAGCATGAACCTTACTATGTATATCAGAATAGCCATTTCCTTTCATATAAAGCAAACACGTGTCAAAAACCTCTTGTTTGTACATTTTGGCTCAAATTGAAACTTGGTCTAAATCTTCATGGAATATCGGGGAAATGGATGTGGTTTCTTGGATTGTGATGTCGTGGTGACGTATATGATGGACCTTTATGATGATGAATAGCATTGATTTCAAGTTGACCACCATTGGGTACTGTTAGAATGGTATAGGGAATTGGCAACAACCTCGACGGATATGGTTGGTTAGATTTAAAAGTAACCCTCCGTCTTCGGGGAGTGAACCTAATGCGCCTGAAATGCCCCAGCAGCTTGTGTTAAAAGCTCGAGGTAATCATTCCTCGTCCTTCTGGTTTTCTAGCGAAAACAAAGCCAAAGTAGCACCTTCACCGGGGTTTCGGGTATGCCGTCAAAAGTCGATAAGGGTTAAGAGGGGGGGTGGTGGCCACCCAAGATATTTTGGTACATTTTTTTATAAAATAGTATGCACATTATGGCTCTTAAAAGTCTATGTTTCTGTAAGAACTAGTCAATTGTCATCATTTAGTGCTGAAACCGCATGAAAATCTGACATCCCTACCTATTTTTAGCGCAAAATGGATTTTCGAAATTTATGTGGAAAATGATTTTGGCCGGCTCACGGACTTTATGACTTCCCCCTCATTGTGACGCCACATAGGTATGTTGGTAATTATTTATACTTATTTGGTTATCGTGGAAAGAAGGAGGAATCATAGCTATCAACTGGTATCAAATCATAACCACGGGGCATTATAACGAAGTCTCGAGGGTGGTAACCACCATGTGTCCTGCCTTTCTAAAACTCATAGTCCATTGAAATCACAAATTTTAAGACAATGGCCTTTTAATTGGGGATTTTACCTAGGGCTCAAGGTAAAAATAGATAAGTTTGGCTTATTACTCATCATGAAGTTGTGATAAAGTTCAAAGATGTTTAAATTAAAGTTGGCAAGGTCAGCTAACTAATAAGGTAAAAAAAAATATTTCGAATTTTTTTACCCCCAAAGGCCAATTGAGACGTCATCATTTTTCGTCATATGTTCTACTAAAAATATACTTTGGAATAAAACATTCATTTTCTTGCTCGTACATCCTACTACATATAAAATAAGTTTAAAAAGATGGGTTTTAATATTGCAGGTATGTTTGCAGAGAAAATAGCTACTTTTCATGCCCAAAACACAAGTAAAATCAGAAATGAGAAAATGCTGTAAAGTTTTGGTTGTACATAAGTCCAATGGGGAAAAATATTAAAAATATATAAAAAGGAAAACGAACTAATATTTGCGAATGAGGGGTGAAGATAAATTAAAAATAATTATTATCTGGGCTATTCGAATCTGCAAGAAATAAATAATTGAAATTTACATATTTTCTCCAAAATTGATTGCCGTCATCAAAATGACGTCATCGGGCTATGCATCCCAATTTTTTTTAAAAGGTACATCATTTCTGGTAATAGATTGATCTAAATACAACCATGGTCAGAGTCGGAGGATCCTGGAGGGGGATGCACGGTAATGAGGGACAGCTCACGGGCTATAGGTTTCATGCCCATACAAACCATGTGCAAAGATTTGACCTTGAATGACCCTGAAAGGAATACCAACATTTTTGGCACTGAATGTGACCACATCCACCAAGTTCATCCTCCTCAACATGATTTAGTGATTTGACATCAAGACCCACATGACCATCAAATTTTCTGGCACTGAAGGATGACAACACACCATTTTCACCCCTATAACACATGTAAGTGATTTGACCTTGGATGACCGCGTGACCTTGGAAATGACCGTCAAATTTTTGGTACTGAATGTTGACCACACCCACTAAGTTCATCCTTCCGACCACAATTTAGTGATTTGACCTTGGATAGACCCCTCATGACCTGCACACATGACCTCACAGATTTTTGGTATATGTTGACCACACCCACCAATTTTCATCCTCCTACCACATGTTAAGTGATTTGGACCTTGGATGACCCTCGGGATGACCTTGGATGAACTCGGATGACCTGGAAATGACCTTCAAAATTTGTGGCACTGAACTTTTGACCACACCCACCAAATTTTCTCCTCCTACACTGTTAAGTGATTGGACCGGGATACCTCAGAACCTTGAAATGACCTTAACAATTTTTGGTACTGAATGTTGACCAGAACCACCAATTTATCCCTCCTACCACATGTTAAGTGATTTGACATTGGATGACCTCGGATGACCTTCTCAAAGACCTTAAAAATTTTTGGCACCGAATGTTGACCACACCCACCAATTTTAATCCTCCTACCACATTGTTATGATTTGACCTTGGATGACCTCAAATGACCTTGAAATGACCTTCAAAATTTTTGGGACTGAATGATGACCAGACACACCAATTTTTATCTTCCTACCACATGTTAAGTGATTGACATTGGATGACCTCGAATGACCTTGAAATGACCTTCAAAATTTTTGGCACCGATTTGGGCACCGAATGTGACCACACCCACCAATTTTCATCCTCCTACCCATGTTAATTGATTTGACCTGGGATGACCTCAAATGACTTGAAATGACCTCAAAATTTTTGGTACTGATGTGACCAGACCCACCAATTTACATCCTCATACCACATGTAGTGATTTGACATTGGCTGACCTCGAATGACCTGAAAGACCTTCAAAATTTGTAGGGCATGAAGTTGACCCCACGCACCCAAGTTCATCATCCTACCCACAAAAGAATAAGGTTTCTACAATTTAACTCCTTTTTGCGTATTTTTGACCCCATTTGAACTTGCCAATGCCAACATGACCACCTCCGAATTCATCCACCATCTACTTGGGTGACATCTTTGGTGCGAAAGATGGACACCATCATACTTGCTTCCAATCAAAGATATCGTGTTGAAACGGTCTTATACACGAGTTTAGCCATATTTTTTGCCCATATTTGAACCTATTTTTGACCACAGATGACCTTTGGACCCCATGTCACATGACCCATTTGTCCCCCAACCCACCACCTACTTGTATATCCCTTTGTGCGCTTCCATAGATATCAGAAGTTGCGAAGATGGACACCTTCACTTGCTTAGTTCCAAACATATCGTGTGGGACGCGCATTATACACAAACACACACGGGGGGGGTACGGCATACCATCTATAGTCCCCTTCGCCAAACAAAAGTTGGCGGGGGAAACAAAAAGTCCTGAAGTTTGCTCCTTGTGCTATTTGAGGAATAAATTTAGGGGTAAAGTTTGGACAGGGGGCAAATTTTTTTTTTAAAATATTCCAATTGTTTTAAATATGTACAAGTGTTTGAAAAACTACAATCTCGGTCGAATGTGTTGGAACACGACTGTTTTTTTTTGCCCCGATTATTGCCGTATTTCTCTTAAGAGAATATATAGGAAATCATGTCAACTTGGGTTGTGACCGTGCAGCATTCTCTATCCATGCATGCACCCTCCTATCCCCACCTATCAATTGGCACAAACAAAATTTTCAGAATTCAACATTGTCCAGGGAAGAGAGGGGGGGGGAGATGGGGGCCATTTGAAGTCGGCCAATACAAGTGTTTTCCAACACGTTTTGGCCGAAATTGTAGTCTCAAAAGGCAGTGGGAAAACCACAAAGGATACCCAAATGTATACAGAGGGATGAGTAACAACACAAGACCAAGAAGAAAAATGCTCAGCCCCCTTTCATGGCAGGAAGACATCAAAAAGGGTGTTTCCATAAGGTACCCACTTTTTTTCTTACACAAATGACATAATTTTTGTGTGTGGGTAAATTGGATATTGGTTTATGGTTGGGCTTATTATATTCAACGAAACGAACGGGTCTCAGTGGCGCCCATTAATTACAACACGTCTGTAATTCCTGATCGCACATTTTACACTCTGGCGGATACAGCGTGTAATCCAATGGCGCAATGATCCCGTTCGTTTCGTCGAATAGAGTTAAGCCTTGGGGTTTTGGTCTTAGGCCTAACCGGACCCACCCAGCTGTATGGCCCGGACCCTATAGACCCAGAAGAATGCCTTGAAAATCAGCACTGCCCAAGGGATTTTCCCACAGAAAATAGCAGAATTCAATGTGGTTATCTATTACTATTCAAATATAATGTATGAGATGTCCTCTAACCAATGAAAAAAAAACAACCAAAAAAACGCATAGTGATGTTATGTCACTTCTACTTATTAAGTTTTTTGGAAAGTATCATTCAGAACAAGGATTTATTCAAATTTTATACAAATTTTGCTATTGTTGTTAAAACTACAAATTAAACTTTTGTAAAATCATCTAGTAAGCATTTGCACTTCTTAATTATAAGTTTTTTGGAAAGTATCATTCAGAACAAAGATTTAGCAAAATTTTATACAAATTGTGCTATTGTAAAACTACAAATGTATAAAAATTTTGTAAAAAATATCTAGTAAGCATTTGGACTCTTCTGAACTGATTCTATCAACACCGAACATTACTTTTTTCTGGTTCAGTGATATGGACATTTCATCGGCAGCCCTATAGATAAGCAGGACATGAGATGAAGTTCAATCCCCCTGCAGAATCTGGGAGATTTGGTATAGCTCTGCATTCCACTAAATTAAAAATTGTAACTGAAACAAAAGTATCTTCAACTGACCTTGATGTCCCACTGGACCTTGAATGACATCCCCTTAAACCTCCACCACCTATTACAGTCATTTTTGTAACCAATAAATAAGCATGTTACATTAACCCTAACACGTCACCGGGGCTGTCCCCCAATAACGTTCGGGAGTCAACGAGAATCATACATTTGGTCGTTTGGAAGTTATAAGAGTCAATCAGAGTCATTGGTTGGAACTTTCAGAGGACTATTGGACGTTTTTCCCCACAGAGGGAAATAAATGGCCGTAAAGTCGTTCACGGCGATAAGTCAACAGAAAATCATTGGGTGTTTATGGCAAAAAGTAGAAAGTCAACAGAATCATGGTTTGTTCCTGCCAGTTACTAACGGCTGGAATCAATGAGACTCAATTGATTTCCAATACGTCTTCTGCCAGCATCAGGCATACGGTCACGAGAATCAAGGGAGATCATTGAACCGGAGTACGCTCTACTTCGGGATGTGCAAATGGACCTTGACAAATTGCTAAATTCCGCGAGGGCCTGAAGAAGACCCACCAGATGGGGGAAAAACCCTATGGGACGTCGGGTAGGCGTGCATCGTGGGATACAACACATGGCGACGTATAAAATTCATATTTATGGCGTGGACGTCTCCAAAGTCAATGAGAATCATTTGGTTTTCAATTTCTCCTGCGGGGAAGTCGGCCGAGAATCAACAGAATCAAGGGTTTGTTTACCGGAAGACGTTCGAGAATCAATGAGAATCATTTCAGGTAAAATAATACAGGGCTACAAGCGGTCCTTGAAAAAAATATAGGGCTAAAATAGGGCCAAAAAAAAAAAAAAAAAAAACAGAAATATAGGGGATATATATAGGGAGAAGATCAGAAATATTATAGGGAAAATATTATAGGAATTTGTAGTATTTTTACTTGGAATGTCGGCGCCTTTCCATTGTATATCAGCAGAATTTAATTCATTAGAAAGAAATTCAAAAAATGAGCGTTCGTCTGGCTGTACTGGACTATATTACATGAAGATCATCTGAGATAAATACGAATATAAGCTTCGTATTTATTCTCAGTATGCTGCCCCCTCACTGAGTTCATGCTTACCGTTCACGAGATGGGTGAACGCAATTGCAGTTACTCGATCACATACATACTAATGTTATCAAAAAATGGCTCAGTCTCTTGCCATCACTGGGGCTACGGCCGGCTTTTATATTCACCGTCCCGAGGACTTTTAGCCATTCTCCGATAGTTTCTGACATCTATCTCAAATACTCATTGCTGGCCTATGCGTGCTGTATGTTAAGGCTGACCACCGGTCCACCCCCCTCTTAAGTGGAAATTGGATCGTGAATCAAACTGGGTTAAAAAAAGATGGTTAAAAATGGATCGAGGCAATGCATCAAACCTTTGACAAGTAATTGGCCAAGTCGAAGGCCAAAACTGGCCGGGCCGAAAATCAGACAGGAAATCAAAAATAAACCGTTTCCATGATCGTGTGTGAACTTTTGGCAAACATTACCTCCGTCCCTTGTTCCAGCAGGGTGGTTTTTGAAAATTTCTATCTCCAGCTTTTTGTCTTACTTGCAGAGCGCCTCTTTTTTAATCTCCCTAGGGGTGTCTTAAGTTTTGCTGTCCGTGCCTCGATTGATTTTCTTCCCTACTCTAAATAATCTTCGCATTTGGGGCAAGAGGACCACGTCTAATTGTAGATTATGTGGCAACAAAGAGGACATTCTCCACGTTCTCATACTCAGTCCCGTTTCACTTGAACAAGGGGTCGTACGTGGTGGCAAAACAATATCCTCTCCCATCTTGTCAAATTTTAAGGATAAGTTCAAATTCTGTTTCCTATTTGCCGATTATTCTGGGGGTTATTCAACTGCAGGGGGGACAATCCCCCTAATATTATGATACAAATTTAGACCGGATATGGTCGTATTGAAGGCTCCTCAGTCAAATCATGAGCTTCCGGTCCCTTTTGAAACCAATATACTAAAGCACATGACCGCAAGGTCTCAAAATATACTTCATCTTATTCAGGACTTCTTTGACCAAAAAGGTTATAAATGTGAATCATTTTGTGTCGAGATTGGTAGCCGCGGTTGATTTCTAAAGATAATGATTGAAAAAACAACTCCAGATTCTATTCCAAGCTACTAAAAATCAGGTTAAGACCATGAAAAGGGAGCTTAGTCAGCTTGCACTTGTTTCAAGCTACACCATCTGGAATGCGCGCCATAATGCTGTGTGGGAACAATACCCTAATCTCTAAAACCTAGGCTCCGTTTTCCTGCTGTCTTTCCTTATCTTAGAATAATAAGTCATTTTTATATTGTTAATTGATTGCTTGTTGTCTTTGAAGTGTTGACTTGTTTTGCATGTTTGCCCTGCTTCTGTTTGGTTTCCCAAACAAGTCACTGGGCTTTGTGTGACCTTTTTATAGTTTTTTAAGGTATACAAGGAGAATAAATAAATAAAAACAAAAAATAAAAAAATTAATATATAATCCATTTTGGATTTGTTTTAGGAATCTGGGGTTTCTGCAGAGTATAAGTAATTAAGTATATAAGTCAAGCCATTGAAGTTTTGACATTTTGCGGTTGACCCAATATCCATAGGTCAAAGAGGGTTGTTTGTGGGGAAGAAAGTGCAATAAGTTTTCTGAAAGTTTAAATTATTCATTTGGATACATTGGAAAATCTTCCACTTTTACAGACAAAATTGTAATGTAGGCCTTCCTGCTATCTTCTGGCAACGTAAATAGTTGTGTATTTTAGAAGTGGTAATAGCCTCAGTTAGATCCCTCTATCTTATTTCAACACTTTAAGGTATGTAACACTATGTCAATCTCAGCACCTGCATCCATTGTACCACCAAATTGTATCCTACCAAGGAAGTTGATGCCATTTTTTTTCTCAAAACATGGTCAAATTAAATGGGTATAAAGGTCAATATATGTACCACCCCAAGGCTTAGCCAGCGGTTCTTTTAAAAGCAAAATTTGGGGCAATTTACAGATTGGAATAAAAAGGTGTCAAGGATAAAGTAGGGGTCATGAAGGTCAATCTGTGTACACTTGTATAATCTTGGGCCAGTGGTTCATTTGCTAAGGAAATTATTTGACATAAAAAAATAAGGTCAAAGCTCACATCATCATGCTCATCAGAGGTCAATCTGTGTCCCCGTCTGTGTGCTGCCACCCATATGTTTTGGGCTGGTTAATTTTTAGCAAGTGGTGATGGAGTCATAGCACCTAACTTTGCACCAGAATGACATTTACTAGTTTTAAACACGATTAGTTCAAAGGTCCACATGGGGGGTTCTTTAGATATCACCAATGAAGTAAATATAAACCCAGACCCGAAGATTCTCCGAAAACGGAAGTGTCGTGTTAACCAAAATCTAGGTGCCCAAAGTCTTATAAGTGAGCATACGCACTTAATTATCATAGTTTTGGGCACCACCATATTTGGTTTACGTATCGTCGTATTTGTTAAAATCCTTAAAGGAGAACCGTACAACGAAATAATATTAAACAAATATACTATAAATTAATTATGACCACATATCGAGTGGTTTCATAGAAAAAAAAGGGATGATATAACCTAACAATTGAATTAAAAACTCTAGTCTGACCAGTGTATTTAAAATCGCGCTGGTGTAAACGTGTTATGCGATACGACCGGCACGTTTAGGTAATCCATGCCATAGGAAATACAACATTATGAAAGCATCAGGCCATGAAGTTGTATGATGCTACGGGCCGTCCGTTTTTTTATCGCCATTACACAGATGCAAGTATCCCATCTACAGTAGGCGCGAAATTTCAAATAGCGCCCATGGTCAGAACAAATGATTTAATTCGTTTTATGGTTATATAATTCCGTTTTCCCATGAACCACTTCATATGTGATCAATAATTGTTTTTATAGCGTATATTGTGAAAGTTATTCTTGATACAGGTTCTCCCTTTAATGCAGATTTATGAGACACGCGGTATGTTACGTTAGTCACACTTAGCGAGTGAAAAAAACAACAATAACAAACGATGCCACATGCTATCAATCGGACTCCAAAAATCTCCTTCCTAAGCAAAATTAACAGGGGTCATCAGGAGACTTTTTGTGCATTAGGGATGCAAGAATCATTTTAGAAGCATGGTTTCTTCATTGATTGCCTTTTGCATAATTATTGCAGAAAAAAATCGACCGATCAGACATGGAACACTGGGTAAATGCCACACTGATAACATAACGCGTACGCAAATATTTTTATATGCGTGTGCTTGCCGCCTCAACCCCAGTGACGGACACGCGAGTGCTACGCAGCAAAAACCACGGCGCGCGTGTGTGTGAGAGAATCGGTTACGGGCTTGGGCTATTCCATAATTACACGCGATTTCCCTATTGGTTATATTCAGCTCAATGATATCAACCTACAAAGGTTAACACACCCTGTGAATCTTGGGCCAGGGATTCTTACACAAAGTATGAAGTTAATTGATCAACTGTTAAGAGTGATCAAGAGTTGACATATATTAGCAATCAAGGGGAATAAGAGAGGTAGAAACACCAATACAATTTCCACAGATGAGACCTTGAACTTTGCTTTGACCTGCAGACCTGCCTCTCATACCAAATGCTGTGTTAGCCAATATGGTTTTGTGGTGCAAGAGTTGTCATTCCTCCAAAAATGCCTCAAAAAATCTGGTGAAAAAGGCCAAGAACTTCCGGGGCTTGTGCCTGTGCAAAAAAAAATTTGAACAAAAAGTACATATTGAAAGCAAAATCCTCAAATGGCGTAATTTTTTTAGAATCCAAAAATGACCATTATATGAAGGGGTAAGGGTTTTCAAAATCCAGCTGACACACCCTCAAACCACCAAATCTTGAGGGAATCCCCCTCCATGGAGAACAGTCAAATTTGCTCTAATTGTTGTATTAGTCCAAGTGTACCAACTCTGACTTCTGTATCTATTTGTAAAGATATAAAGCAGTGGGTCATGATTTCTGGACAAAAGCTATTTTCTGTTTTAATCCTAAACTAAAGATGCTGCCTCCAAAACAAAGTCACCAAATCCAGAAAAGTCCATAAAATTGACAAAGGACTTGAAAGCTGACTCTTTATACAAACCATGCTAATTTTAAGATTGGAGATACGCCAATGCGAATGATTGTTTTAAAAGCTCCTCTTATAATGAAAATTTGACTTGAAAGGCCAAAGACTTTTGATCAATTCTGTGAAAAATCAGGCAAAACATCAAAGTTTATTTTTCGTGGACCGAAAAAAATATAGGAAATATAGGGATTTTGGAAGTTTATAGTGATTTATCGGGGAGAGGGTCAAAAAAATATAGGAAATATAGGAATTATAGGGACGCTTGTAGCCCTTGTAAAATAGTTTTAAGACGTCAAAGAGTTCAATTGGATCAATTGGCGACCCTTGGAAATTTAAATGATTCTCATTGACTCTCGGACTGGTTAGGGTTAAACTTTATTAAACAAAGTGATGGGATTGTCATAGACTACCAGTTAGAAGATGCACCTACCCTGCTATTCAAGTTGGTATTTTGCGAACATTATTAATAACAGGCCAGTTTTAGAGACATGATCAGTGAGGATGATGAAGAGGCTGGACTGGCTGGTGTTGTTCTAAGCAAAAAAAAAAAAATCTCTGTTATGGGTGGACGACCTTTGAACTACAGTTCAGTTGGGCCAGGCCATTTTTTTTTTGCACCCAATCTAAAAAATTCTCAAAAAAACTGCAAAAAAACTAATAATTTTTTCCCCATTTGCACAAACAAACAAAAATAGGGACAGCGGTACCAAATTAGGTCCAATTATCGCTGATCAAGAAAAAGGTAGATTAGTAGACAATATAATGACCCTAATAATTACTGAATGAGAGGCGAGGTGGCTGACCAGTCACTGAACTGTTGGCAGGGTAAAAATCCTGAGCAGACAAAAGTTGTTAGACCCATAAATAAAGAGAGGGGATCATCCCGGGTCTGTTACGTGTACTCATCACTCTAGGTACCAGCGTCCCTTACAACCTGCAGGTAGGCCAGAATGGAATTTTGTTTTTTTTTTTTTTTTTTTTTAGGCCTTAATCCAGTATGGAAAAACAGGTTGAGGCTTCGTCCTGCAGTGGACTGACTTAACTGATGATGAAATCCCGAATGACCTTTTGAATTCCTCATTATGTTACCCCTTAACACCCCTTTGGCCCTTTTATGGCAAAAGGGCGTAACTAGAAAGCAGATTTCAGAGAAAAATGGCTTTAAAGTTAGGAATTATTTTTGTGGGATGACTTATCTTGACACAGTATGGCTTATGTAGGAGTATTCTTGACTCTGTGTATTTGTATATCCTTTTTGTCTAAATTCCTTGAGTTTTGGAGAAATAATAAATTTATGAGTTACACCAAAGTGTCGCAGTGCGTAGCAGGTAGTTTCATGGCAAAAGGACGTATCTTAGAGTTAGGCCCTTTTGCCGCGAATGAAAAATAACTGCTGCAAGAAGCTGGCAGGCATCGGGTATTTTTCATCATGGCAAAAGGCGTATCTTAGAGATAGGCCCTTTTAACGTGAAGAAAATACCTAACATATCAGGTATTTCCATGGCAAAAGGGCTTAGCTTAGAGATAGGTCTCTGGACAATCAAGACTTTTATGGCATTTAAGGGCTTATCGCATACACACACAGAAATAATTACACAGCCTGTGTAAAAATTTGCATGTTTACTATGTAAAAACAGACCACCATAATTTTATGTAACAATTATGTAAAACTTGTAAATGTAAAAATGTACACATTAATTATGTAAAAGTGCACATAAAATATATGTATTATCAGTTGTGTAAACATTTACCAAATCATTATGTAAAACTTAAAACACCATAATTTATGTAATAATTCTTGTCAGAATTATGTAATCTTCCGCTTGTTATTAATGTAAAATTTTGAACCCAATTATGTAATCTTTTACATATAAATTATGTAAATATTTGAACACAATTATGTAAAATGCTTACATGTAAATTATGTAAACATGTGAACACAATTATGTAAAATGTTTACATAATATAGATGTAAATTAGGGAAAATAATTCACACAAAATAGTCACACAGACACTTCAGTATATGACAAGAATTCAACAAGTTTATTCAGCTCAAAATACAACACAGTATATAAGTGACTGACAGTTTGGGCACCTTTCCCGGGGGTGAGAGGCGAGTTATTACAAATGACAGCTGTATGCCTGTATAATACAGTGGTAAACACTGTTGGTAGCGTATAAAGCCCAAACTTCATATGCCAAAATGGGCTTACTATAATCGCACTACTTTATGTATAACACGTATGGACCCTGTGGTTTCAACTTTGACTGAGATAGAGCTTACTTTTCGTCATGACCCACATCCGGAGCAATCATAGCAGCTCATATTCCCTGGTCTAAAATCATGATTATATGAACACAAACGCAAAATCGATACAGATACGTTAATATAACCCCTCAACCCCCACGACTTCCATGAGGCTAATCGCCCTCTCCAGTCTCCATTTTCATTGTGGCGCTAGCTCGCTCGTGTCCGTGACATACTTTCAACATAATTTGTATGTAAACTTCTCTAACTTTTACCGTGCATTTAACATAATTGTTTAACAAACCACAAAAAATATTTAATGAGTTTGTTTACATTATTTTATGTCCTTTTGTTTTCTTTTTAAAAACGAGGTTTACATTTTACATAAAATAGTAAATAAATAATGCATATCACAATTTATTATAAACCTTTCACATAATGTTTGACCGGCTATTTACCAGCTTTGCATAATACGTATTTTCTACATAATGCCGGGTTGTACATATATATTTTTTACCTAGTGTTTTGTGTGTAATACTCCCTTGACAAAACTTCAATATTATCATGCAAAATTATTTTTTCACAGTGTTTGGTGGAGCATTTTTGTTCACTGGGTGGTGATTGAAGCAAAAAATAGGGGTGCCGGCCCTATTTGGTCAAATTCACATTTGGTCTAATGGCCCATTGGTGTCGAACCCATGTCTACATACCAGTTAGTCTTAATATCCCACTTAGGCTAAAACCATTAGTCTAGACTGTAGTCTAATATTCATATGTATAAAAAACTATATCGTATAATTCCATTATTGTCTTATAAAACGAATTGGTCAATGCCAATTGTCTATTACCTTTGTTTATTAACATTTGGTTAATTTCCACTTTGGTATATATACCATTGGTCCAATATCCATTGGTGTAATACCCATTTAGTCTAATATCATTTGGTCTAACAATCCAATTGGTCTATATCATTGCCGTCTAAGATCCATTAGTCTAATAGTCAGCTAGTCTAATATTCATTTTGGTCTAATACTATTTGGTCTAGCCCATTTGGTCTAATATCCATTTGGTCTAATATTAAGCTAGTCTAATATTCATTTTGGTCTAATACTATTGGGTCTAATGCCCTCTTGGTCTAATATCCTTTGGTCTACTGTCCATTTGTTTAATATCCAGTGGTCTAATTTTAAATTACCATTTGTAAGATCAATATAACATCCAAATGAATATTTACACCAAATGCGTATTATTAGACCAGTAGATATTAGACCCGTTGGGACATTTGACAAGTGGATATTAGGCCAAATGAACATTAGGCCAAATGGGTATTAGGACCAATGAATATTAGACCAAGATGGATATAAGACCAGATGACTGTTAGACCAATTGGGTATTAGACCAATGGCTATTAGACTGGGATATTAGACCAAATAGAATAAGAATGGTGTTTGTATCATTAAAAAATGGTTTGTTTGGGGGTGGGTATTAGACCAAATGGTAGTCGACAAAACGGGCATTAGACTAGATGCCATTAGACCCATTGGATATTAGAAATTCTGGGTGTTAGATAAATTGATGTTAGACTAAATGGTTATTAGGACAAAATTGGTATTAGACAATTAAGTGGCTTAGTGCGCAGGATATTTTAATGTAGCCCAAACTCTGTGTACAAAAGTGATCGCAGATGTGTGCACAGGGTTTGTAAAGTTATGGCCAATCGTGTCCACTAGTGATGAGATATAAGCACTCCGGGTATTGTAAAGTCATGCCAATTCCCATCTTCTCCCGGCCTCCTGATTCTATTGGTAATATGACTTAACTCAAGTTACGCCCTTTTGCCATAAAAAAATGTTGCGTAAGTTTTCCTGTAAAATGGCGTACTATGAGTTAGGCCCTTTTGCCATAATAAAGGTGTTGCGTTTCATTGATAAGTTATTAAAGGTGCAACAAGAGATTTTGAGGCACCCAAATATTGTGTTATAATAGTAATTTCATATAGATTAGACACTCAATAGATCTCTTACCTTATATTTGGCTACAGAAATGTCTTAAAAGAGAGAAAAAAGACGATTTTGATTTGCTAATTTTTCAATATAAAACATAGGCTGAATTTTGTATTTGCTCCTATACGAAATTCGAAATTTCACAATTATTGTACCAAAGAAATATTTCTCAGCTTAATCCTTTCAGATGGGGATATTTTTGATTCAAAGCTTTACATTAGTGCAAAAATCAGAATTTTCACATTTTTTCGGGACACCTGTTATGTGAAATCTCTCGTTGCACCTTTAAGAAATAACCTAACTTTGAGATACGCCCTTTTGCCATGAAAATTGTGAAAAACATTTAAAAAATGCCTGAGATAGGTACCTCTATCTTGTAATGCACCACTTTTGCGACTTGAAACCATCAAAAATGGAAAGATCATCCTCGATTTACCCAGGATATGTCACTAACTCAAAATGTCAAAATTTTGAGTTATGCCCTTTTGCCATGAAAGGGCCGTCTTGTCTCAATGTATTATAAGCATACCAAGAATACATTTGATCCATCACTACACTAATAAGCTACAGCAATTTGAAGTGTCAATCAAAAGGTGTAAACTAGAGCAATTTAATGATCATAAGTACCCCTGAATGATCTTTGACCTCCTCATCTGTTACCCCACGAGATCCCTTGTCTCAATGTATAAGCATACCAAGTATGATCTTGATCCATCACTGCACTAAAAAGCTACAGTAAGTTAAAAAAGTATTAACCAAAATGTGTACAGTGTGAGTCAAAATGATTGTTCCCCGATGAATAAAAAAATATTAAAAATATTTGTAATCTCTTTAGAATATTATTATATACTTTATATTACCAAATAATTACTTCTTAATCACCATGTAAAAAATCCCGAGATTCATGCATTTTATTTTCAAGTTATGGCCTCATTTTTAGAGGGCTCCCGAAATGCCGCGTGTTCAGACTTAGTACAGTAAACCATAGAAGATGAGTAAACATGTTAACAGTGTAATTTACAAATATCAGGATCCAGAAAAACGAGATAGGCAAAGAACTTTCTTATTTGTTGCATTTATTCACCACAGTGAAGCACAAAATTATTAATATTTATCATGAAAGAAAATTGTTCCAAAAAAGTCTGATCTTTGACCTTTAGCCAACTAAGGTGTATCGCTTAAATTGAAACCTGGTTTTGGTGTGTATTTTTCAATATCTTTTTGTTTTGCCTTAGTTAATAGTTAAAAACGAGTTCATTCCAAACTGAGGAATTCTAAACAGTCAAAATATTAATTCACTTGTTGTTGAATTAATCCCAAATTAATAAACGGCCTGTGTTATATTCATTGGGCATTTATTACCATTATACCACCAGTGTGTAAAGCACACATTAGGTATTCCCACTTGAAATGCGCTTCAATTACCAAATCAATAGAATCTTGTACAAAGGCAAATCTGAGGTCCTGTATTGTAAATGGTGCAGATATTGATTCCTGTAACCAAAATGAAAAATTCAAACTATTCCTGTGAAAAGCTATTTAAAGTAGTTTTGAAGTTATTTACAATTTTAAGAGCTCTCTTGCACAGTTTGACAAGATAAAAATCCCAGGATATTTGGGGAACAAATAATTTTGACTCACACTGTTAGACTGAGTTCTGCTTCTGCTCGATTTTCGGCTGGGCACTCATCAATTGAGTATAATAGCCAAGCTGTAAGGACCAAAATCATTATTTTAGTTATTCGTGTCCATACAGACACTTACTACAACACGTATTGAATGGAGATTCATAGCTTGAGCACTGCGTTTTCTTCCGTTAACGTTACGTTTCAGTTGCAACAAAATTTAACTTACGAGAATTCTACAGACTTGTCCTTCAATTATAAGCTATTTCTGCAAATTCCAAATACTTTGAATCTTTCGGGTGAATCACTGATAGTGTCTTTAAATCAGAAAGCCATTTTGGTTGCATACTTTGTGTATGTCATGCTTGTAATTAGTTGACACTTTATAATTGAATATAACTTTGTAGTGCAAGTTTGGATCATGTTTATACTTAGAATGTGTTTAGGTAGTTAGGCAGACACAAAACATGCTGACGTAAGATCTTTCCGATTGCATTGGACCACCTAAAAACAGCTAGCTATTTTACATGCACACAGCAAATTAAGAAATTCCCAAAATAACAAATTGCAGTTGCCTGGTCCTGAAGAACGGGCTTTTTTGTGGCCTTATGTCATCATGTTCTGGAGCACTTGCATTCTTTCACAACAATAAATTACATATACTGAACCAGTACACGTACATCATGGCACCACACAAGCTTGCCTGCATAACGTATAGTGTCAGAGGGCATTGGAACAATACAAATTAAATGTTGCATCGCTTTGCTGTGACAAAACATTTCAAATACAAAACACATACTAAGTATAAACATGATCCAAGCTTGCACTACAAAGTTGTGCTTAATTATAAAGTGTTGACTAAATACTTGACAGACACACATACAGGCACATATCCAAAGTATGCAACCAAAATGTCTTTCTGATTTAAAACACACAACCTAAAACAAAATGTGCATACCTAATATGTCACCAACAAAAAATGGACTCACTGCTCCAAAGAGTGGACAATATTAGTAGCTAGTGTAGAAGGCTAACCTGGGCAAGTCTCATCTACTTCACATATGGTAAACACAAATATTTTTGTTAGATTGAATTTATAATCAAATCACTCAAAAATGTAAGTTTACCCTTGACCTTGACCAAATTATCTCATAATATGAAAATGGGGTAATTTTGCCTGAAAAAAAAATGAAATGTTCAAGTTTTTAACTAGTTGGTTTTGTGCTATAGTATGCCATTTTATGGTTTGGGCCAAAGTGGGTGTACCTGACACTTTTTAAATGACCATATCTTTGTTACCACTGGTCCAATTTTTGACGGGCTGTCGTTTGAGAACGGAAAGGAATATGAATTTTCTATTTGTGTCCTACCCTTAGTTACCCCAAAAATTATCCCTGAGGAGAGTTAAAGCAAAATCCAAGGTGTATGGTGAACTCCCTTCCTGTTTTGGCATGAAAACCTTATGAATTCATTCGTAATTGTATAGTGCGCAACATGCTGAAAGAGGTTTTTGACAAATATCTCAAAAACCTTTGACTTTTGGATATAAAATGTATTACTGACCCCTCCCCCCCATAATGTGGCCATTCTGCACATTTTGATACTTTAGATACAGTCAGTAGTACTTCGCTCAAAAAGGGCGTGACCCCCCAAAAAAGGGGTGTGGCCATTTCAGCATTTTCGGCGTCAGTCGGAATTATGTTACCAACCAAATATTGTTCCTGGACATTCAGTTAGTGGATTCCTGAAGAGTTTAGCTCTGGACATATATTGCATACAAAACCACCATGAGTTACAAGAGTAATGTGTCTTTCTGCCTTAAGGCAGGCAACACAAAAATTGAGATTTCATAACTTCTTCCCGAGCAAGTCTAAGCAAGACAAAAACAAAAACAACTTATTAATACTTAACAGGGTATCTCCTTTCAAAATATAAATTCTTTCTTATTACAGTTTCCAAGATTACTCACCTGACATAGTTCATCCATACTCAGCGTGCACTGTGGGCCACCATGTTGCCGTAGTAACAAGGCTAGTATCTCTTCTGGTGAGTTGAGTTCAATGACGCCCACTGCTTCCGAATTTGAATCTTTCTTGGGAAGCTGAATGGGTTCATCTTCCTACAGAAATGTAAGATTATAAATACATTAAAATATTTGGTAAAATTACTACAATGGAGATGAAAAGAATTACAACACACTAGTCTTAATCTCTTTTTCGAAGATATTGGCTTTTGTAAACAGTCAAATGTTTCTAAAAAAGTATAGACTTACACCATCAACATTTAGGGGAATTAAAGGCTGAATTGGAAATTCCTTCCAAAGGTGCACTTGATTTTCAAACAAATCGTGTTTTTTGCATATACATAATGCTTGTCCATATACACGTACTAATCATTGTGTGAAATAACTAAACTCAAATCAAAGGCATTCATATCGAAGGTTGACAATCAGAAAGACGTAACTCAGCACTGAAAGAAATATTAAAGAATTTCTTTAATTCTGCAGTTCATAATTAAAAATTGTTCTTTTTTTACTAAAGTTTATATAATGTTTGCTTACAGTACCATATATGAGCTTTATGAGATGTTTACATTTTGAGTAATGAATAGATTTGCTTAGTATTACTGCAGAATTAAAGAAATTCTTTAATATTTCGTTCAGTGCTGAGTTACGTCCTTCTGATTGTCAACCCTCGATATAGAAAATCACAACTTTGTTATAAAATTCTGGATCTGGAATTTTGTTATACACAATATCCTATGGCACTGTTATACTGTGCATAATGTTTACTGCATGAAAACCAAAAATCTAACTTTCGAATTAAGCATTTTACGTGACTATCTTTAGTTCTACATGACTATTTTTTAATTTATACACCAACAATTATATTTAAAAATCTCTGAGAGTCAGCCTTAACATAATTTTTGGGACTAATATGTATATTTTAGTGTGTTTTTTAATGAATCATTGAGTAAAAATATATACAGAGTGAATTACTAGAGTTACTGCAGCATTGGTGATAATACTAACACATAACAAGATAAAACACGTAGACAGTGGCTGTGGCTAAAGTAAAAAAACGGCTATTTTCATAAAGTGCATGGCTATAACCCAACCATTTCAAGAACAAATGAAAGATTTTTCCAGTTCTGAAAAGCTAATAAAATAGTGTTTCTATATATGTAATTATTCCTTTGCATTTACATAAAGGGGTATAAATGAAGGCCCTTTTAGGTTTCTGTTTGGAAAAAAAAAATACATTTTAGCTCTAACATCAAAATGGACTGAAATATCGGCACCAAACTCTACTGATGGGGTTTTGGGGTGAAGGCCATCCTATACTGAAATCAGGTCATCCCCCTTTAAGTTAGCTCATTCCCAATAAGACATTTGCACTATGTCACAAATCTATTTCAAACTTGAAAAAAATACATTACCCTACATTTTGATACCAAATTCAAAGCAATCTGTAAAATTTTATGAAAACATGAATAAAATTGTCAATTTGATTTCCCATAGTCTACTTTCCACTTCCTCAGACTCTGCTTCTTTCACCACCCCTGCCAGGCAAGTCTTAAACTGGCATACCTCATCCCGCTATACTTGGAATATCACAGGTCGTACAACCTTAAATTTGTCAAGTGGGTGTAACTGCTCTGGGTGTGCTACTAATCGCGAAAGAGAGCTAATCACACACACACAAAAATGATTTTCAAACAAGTATTTAAAAATACATCGGTCCTCGGACTGCATGTGTCGTAATGTTTGTAATGATAGGTCTCATATGACCTTTGACCTTGGCATGTGACCTTTGACCACATCAATAAATGAGGGATCCAGTGTTGCACCTATGACTCAAGTTTGGTTCCAATTGAACTTCAAATTTTCAATTTAGGTCAATTTTACATTTTCAGCCTATCTTACAACTTGACCTCACATGACTTTTGACCTTGGGATGTGACCTTTGACCTCATTACCAAATGAGAGATCCAATGTTGCACATATGACTCAAGTTTGGTTTAAATCCATCGAAGTATGCGGATATTACAGGCAAATGTTAACCCTTTTTCACAACAACAACAACAACAGACATCAACAACAACAGACTACAGTGGACAAAGTGATCCCTATGTGACTTCCTGCCTTAAGGCAGGTGGGGTCATTCCATGCCAATTCAACAAATCGAGTACACCATCTCCTCATGGATTTCTTTCTTTTTTGGTGTACTGAAAGACATTCATGAGAAACTAAAATCCTGAAAATTTGAGCTCTGTACCTCTTTTCGTTTTCACGCTACAGCAATTTTAAATTTGAGGGGGTAAGCTAACAGCGGTATCCCGTTCAAAAAATATAAATTCGTTCTTATTACAGGGTCAAGATTACTCACCTGACATAGTCATCCTATACTCAGCGTGCAATGTGGGCCACCATTGTTGCCTAGTAACACGGCTAGGTATCTCTTCTGTGAGTTGAGTCAATGCCGCCACTGCTTCCGAATTTGAATCTCTGGCGAAGCTGAATGGGTTATTTCCTACAGGAATGTAAGACTATAATCCATTAAAATATTTGGTAAATTATACACTGGAGATGAAAAGAATTACAACAATATGTCTTAATCTCTTTTTCAAGATATGGGCGTTGTAAACAGTCAATGTTTCTAAAAACAGTATCGACTTTACACCATCAAACATTTAGGGGACTAACGGGGGCGCGGGGGCACGCCTAGAGACGTGGTCCGGGTGGGAAAGATTCGGTCGAACTTGACCCTTCAACAATCGCGCAAAAGGGTCGAGCACTGAGGGTGTAGTGGAGAAAACAAATCGTGGGTTTTTTGCATATATCATAATGCTTTCCATATACACGTCTAAATCATTGTGTGAAAAGAAACTAAACTCAATCAAGGCATTCATATCGAAGGTTGACAATCAGACAAGAGAATCAGCACTGAAAGAAATATAAAGGGAATTCTTTAATTCTGAGTTATTCGATAAGTGAAAATGATTTTTTTTACTAAAGTTTAATAATTGTTGCTTACAGTACCACATCTGGCTTATGTAGATGTTAAGTTTTGAGTAATGAATCGATTTTGCGTAGAGAAAACTAGTACAATCACATTCTCAAAAGCAGTATTACTGCAGAATAAAGAAAGGAAATTCTTTAATATTTCGTCAGTGCTGAGTACGTCCTTCTGATTGTCAACCCTCGACATGTAGAAAATCACAAACTTTGTTATAAAATTCTGATCAGGAATTTGTTATACCCAATATCCTATGGCAATGTTTATACTGTGAATAATGTTTATGCATGAAAACCAAACATCTCAACTTTCCGAATAAGCTTTTTAGGTGCTATCTTTAGTCTACATGACATTTTTTAACTTTATACACCAACAATCTATTAAAAAATCTATGAGGGTCAGCCTAAACATAATTTTTGCATAGAAGTATATTTTAGGTTGTTTTTAATGATATCATTGAGTAAAAAATAATACAGATAATACTAGAGTTACTGCAGCTATTGGTGAAATACTAACACATAACAGATAAACACGTAGACAGTGGTTGTGGCTAAAGTAAACTAAACGGCTATTTCATTAAAGTTGCATGGCTATGAAACCAACCATTCAAGAACAAAGGAAAAAGATATTTTTCCAGTTCTGAAAAGCTTAATAAAATGTCCCTCGTTCTATATAGTAATTTATTCCTTGCATTACATTTAAAGGGTAGAAATGAAGGCCCTTTTAGGTTTTGTGTCTTTGGAAAAAAAAAAATTACATTTAGCTTTAACATCAAATGGACTGACATATCGGCACCAAACTCTACTGATGGGAGTTTTGGGTGAAGGCCATCTATACTGAATCATGTCATCCCCCTTTAAGTTAGCTCATCCCATAAGACATTGCACTATGTACAACCTAGTTGCAAAACTTGAAAAAAAATACATTCCTTACATTTTTTTTATTATATTTGAAAATATTTGTATTTTCAAGCATTTTATGACAACATGAATATTAAACATGGTCAATTGATTCCATAGTCACTTTCACACTTCCTCAGACTCGCTTCTTCAACCACCCCTTCAGGCAAGTCTTAAAAGCTGGCAGGCAAACCATCCCGCATACTGGGAATATCAAAGGGTCGTACACCTTAATTGTAAGGGGGGTATGTAACTGCTCGGGTTGTGCTACTAATAGAGAAAGAGAGTAATCACACACAAACAAAATGATTTCAAACAAGTAATGTTTAAAAAACACGGTCCTCGGACTGATGTGGCGTCAAGGTTTGTGAATGATAGTCTCATATGACCTGACCTGGCAGTGACTTTGACCACCATCCAATAAATGAGGATCCATGTGTTGCACCCAGACTCAAGTGGTTCACAAATGAACTTCAACTTTCAATTTAGGTCAATTTACATTTCAGCCTATCTTACAACCTTGACCTCACATTGACTTTTGACCGGGATGTGACATTGAACCTCATTCCCAAAATGAGAGATCATGTTGCACCTTAGACTCAAGTTTGGTTTAAAGCCAAAGTATGCGGATATTACCGGCAAAATGTGATACCCTTTTACAACAACAAACAAAGACACAACAAAAAACAACAGACTCCAGTGGACAATTGATACCTATGTGATTCCTGCCTTAGAGGCAGGGGGGGCATTCCCTGCCAATTCACAAATCGAGTACACCATCTCCTATGGATTCTTTCTTTGGGTTGTTTACTGAAAGAACATTCAGCGGGAAAACTAAAATCCTGAAAATTTGAGCTCTGTACCTCTTTCGTTTTCACGATACAGCCAATTTTATAATTTGAGGGGGGGGTCACCTCAAAAACCATGTTACGGTGTGAAATTCAATATTCAGGGGGCCATAAGTAAAGAATACACCCCTCAGATCCTTTCAAAATTGATCTGGATAACGTTTTGACTGCAGATTGCAAATATGTGGAACAGAAAAAATTGCACATAGTCCCAATTTAAAATAAAGGGGTCAAAAATGGAACAAAAACAACTGGGCATATGGGGGCCCATAAGTCAAAAAGTAAAAGTGATATAACTCCAAATTTGGGCTGATAAAGAAGCTTATCTTACCTACTACCATTTGTGTACAATCTTATACTATATCAGCTTCATTGGATGAGATAGCTGACGCAAAAAGCAAAAGTCCACAATTAACCTTGAATTGACCCACTAAAAATCAAGGGCAGCATATGCACCAATTCTGCTTGAAATATGGTTTTAGCGGGGCCCCTGCTGAAGGTGTGCAAAGTTCAAGAGGGGTCTAAATGCCAAACTTTCAACTAATTCAGACAAAGGTCCCATTGAAACAAAAAGGTACAAGAATTCGAACTTTGCAACAGGGTATTAAGTGCAGTAAGACTTTGAATCAAGTTGCCTGTAGACTCTAACAATGAAATTGAAATCAATATTATCACCTAATTAGCACCTGATCTAGGTAGAATCAAATTTCAGTTGGGTCTGTTGGAAGGAATGTATATTAGTTATTCTAATTGAATTATTATAGTAAACAGTAAACATGTGCAGTAATACCAGTTTGCTCAGTCATGGTTCTGTGTGTTCAATGGGAAATCTTTCCAACTGAATTACAGAAGTCGGACTTTTGAAGACCAGTGACTATAGACGACATTTAGACACCACAAGGAAACTTTGCCAAAATATTATTCAGCAGGACCCCCCTCAAAATATTTTCAAGCAGAAGTGGTGAGAATGTTGAATTTTGGTTTCGTGCAAGGTTCAAATGGAATTTTAACTTTTTGCAGACAGCAATCTTTCCAACGAAGCTGATATAAGTATAAGATTGTACAAAGGGTCAGTATTAAGAGTTAGCTATCTCCATGCCCAAATTTGGAATTTATGATCAAATTTATTTTGTTATGGGCCCCCACACGTGTGGTCCGAGTCGGTTTTTGAGCCATTTTTGACCCCTGTTATTTGAAATTGGGGCCAAGGTGCATTTTTATGTTCACAGATTGCCATTGCAGACAAAAAGGTTATCCAGGAAGCCAAGTCTGTGAGGATCGGAGGGGTGTAGTTCTTTGCTTATGGCCCCCTTCTGAATATTAATTGCACAACGTGACATATTTTTTGAGGTGACACCCTCAAATTTACAAATTGCTGTAGCGTTGAAAACGACAAGACGGACCAGAGCGCAAATTTAAGGATTTGAGTTTCATGAATGGTCTTTCAGTACACCAAAAAAGAAAGCAATCCATGAGGTGATGGTTGTACTTCGATTGTTGCATTGGCTGATGGGTAATCCCGGTGGCACAAAAATACTCCGGTTTGTGAATGGGCCAAAGGTCAACATATGTCTACCACGGTCACATGAGGTCAACAACATGATCACCCCACTTGCCCCTCGTTTCCACCAAGTTACATCAGACATAGCCCGGATGGAACTCATACGGGATTGCACTTATTTTAAGGGTTAACATTTGACCACGGACACACATATACAACCCACAGAGATACGACCAGAGTAATCCCTATGTGGGATTCAGCCTTCTGCAGAGGACACAAAAAGCTCGCGCACTTGAGTCACGAAAGCCAGTGTAATATCAAAAACACATTGTTTTATACAACTACTGTAAGTCCTGTTTCCTGTTCCAGATGTTGACGGTGAAACATAGCAGTTTCCCCTCTTAGAAGGGAATGCCCCAAATGACATCCGTAATAATAACACCCCTTAAAAGAGAAATTGGTCCGACCAGTGACCCCAGGTAACACCATGCGACTCTTAGCTCTTCCTTAATGCCGTTTGGCTCAAGCCCACCACGGACGGGGCCGTGACAATCATGCTGTGGGGGCGGGATGGAATGGAAGTCAACAGTGAACGGAATCAAAAGGCTTCCGTAGATTGATTTATTAAAACATAAGTGTTTTTGCATAAATCATTACACTGACCTGGTTTCCTTTACACAAGTTGATTGATGACAAACATATGCATTACCTCCGTGAATGAATATTCTTCAAATCAACACCAGACTAGGCACACTCAGCGGAGGTGAGCATGATATCTTCAGAGCAGTCAACAGAATGCAGCCGAAAGCAAGACCAGACTAAACATAACAGTAACAATGTTAAGGGACCTAAAGGCATTAAAACTAAAATTCGGGGAACATAGATGCTCACCTTAAAGCGGAATTACTCCGGGGCGAGCGTCACATTCGGGAACCGGCGGAGGACTTATGTATACGTGAGTGAATTAGTGTTGTTCTGCCGGAGTGCCCTCGCCAAGTTCTCTGGGGATGGGTACGTTTCTGTAGTACACCTGACGAAAACGTTGTGGGAGCCCTCACGGACTTTAGTCCTCGCAGATTCCAAGAATGATGAGTCCGCGTGTAGGCCCATGCCGAAGTGATTTACGAAAGAATGGGCTCTAGCTTGGGAAGCTTCCTTCACAGCGTTGGAATCATAATTTACAGTCGCTTAATCCATCTAGCACTGTCGATTTTGACGCGGACCCGTGGGGGGAGCGTGTGTAAGAAACAAGAGTCGTTCGAGCCCCTGAGCGGGTCAGTTTTACGTGTATACGACTCAAGGGCCCGATCGGGACACCACAGGCGATTTTTTTTTTTCTTTCCAGCACCGAAGAGTGACATGCAACGGGGTGGTGGTGGGTAAGATAAATTGTGAGGTGTCGGAAATGAGATGACCGTTCTTTGCCATCCAAAATCCGGCCATCATGAAGAACAATTTGACCCTGTGTCCCGAGAGAATTCTGACGTGACATAGAGCATTCTTGATTCTCGGCATCGTCTCACAGAAGGCGAGAGCGACCGGAAGGGGACTGTATAATGGGACATGTTTTAGTGATGTCTCAGCCATTGGTTCGAATTGGGCTTCACTAAATAGTCCTAAGACAGGTTAAGGTCCAGTTGTCGGGGGACCGTCTTCCTGGCCGTAGGTCGTGTATTTGTATTAACATCCCCTCTAGAAGGAGACGGATCGAGCCACCGTCATACAGGTTAGATCCGTCATCGAAACATCTAGGATCGCTAAGCTAGCGGACTTGTAGTTTCTAACGTCTCGAAGTTTCAAGGTCCGCTGATCAAAGCGATCGGTGAGAAAGCAGCGAATCTCTGCTTACAGATGACGAGTCGGAGACCACCTTCTCGCTCGCTCAACCAGAGGAAGTAGGGTCCAAGATGCTTAGAGTAGAGGGTCCATGGGGACTTCCTTCTTCCAGCTGAATGGAGCTAGGCCAGCCCCCTCTGCGAAAAGCCAGAATATTCGGATCGCTTGCCGGATAATGGCCACGCAGTAACGCTAGGTGCTCAGCTGACAGACTGGCGCTCTCCTCCGTCCGGAAGGGGATACTAGGTCCGGACGGAGGTAGACGCAGCGGCCAGAGCGCCAAGCGATCACACATGGTGCCGAAATCCAAAGGCCTGTTTCGGCCCCAGAAGGGGCGATGAGGATGAACGGCACGCATCCTCGTCCCCCCAATTTTCGAAACTACATGATGCAGGATCGGACGGGAAGGCGTAGCCGTGTGAACCTCGTCCAGTCTATCGCCAGTGCGTCGACTGCGTACGCACCGGGTGTGAGCGGTTGCAGAAAGAGGGAGCTTGTGACTCAGGTTCGAGGCCAACAGGTCGATCTGAGGAATATACAATCTCTCGAAGATCCCCCGCACGACATCTCGGTACAGTATCCATTCCGAGGCAGTCATCCTGCCACGAGACTGATCGTCGGCAAGAAAGTTAACGGCCCCCGGAATGTGTATTGCGGACATCGTGATGGCACGGTCTCGACACCACGCTATGATTCCCATGGCGTCGAGACACAGGGGCCGGGAGCAGAGTCCACCGCCCTGCATGTTGACGTAGGCCACCACGGTGGAGGTGTCCGACTGTACTAGGACCCTGGAGTTGGTCACATAATCGCTCGAAGTGAACGGATGGCGAAAGTTTCACCCGGGGGGTACGATGAGAGCTTCTGAGTGACCTGCCCGGACACGCTCACAGAAACCAACGGTCTTGGAAGCGACACACGCCTGGACGTCGGTTCCGGAGGGGGATAGGGAAGGTCCCAGATGAGCTGTACATCCTCCGCACGCTCCCGCTCGGGAGCGCACAGACAGGCCAAGGAGCTGGCCGCCCTGCGCAGCACATAAGGGGTGCACGCGGGAAGAGAATCCACATCCTCCTGCCTCGAAGTTGCCGAGGACGTCGAAGGCTGCGAAGGAGTATTCCAAGGGTGACCATCACCTCGAGCCTGAGTCCACCCGCACAGCGTTGTCCTCCGAAACATCGGAAGTCAGCGGCTGGTAGGAGTCTGAGAGGAAAGGTGCGACAGAACAGAACAAGCGGACGGAGGCGGAGGGCGAGGCGACGCCACCTGGGCAGCGACAGCAGGGCCTCCCGCAGGGACTAAACCAACTGGCATAGGCAGGGCCGCAGGAGCCATGAAGTTCGACTGCACCCAGCCAGATCCTGACGAGGGTACAGGCAGAGAAGGCATGGGGTCGACACCCCCAGTCCCAGGCACGAAGCCGAAGGTAGGGACGGGTTATGAGACAGCCCATGCCCGGCACGTATTTTTTGGCTTCGGGTACCAGTCTGTTACCGCCTGGCAGTGGCTGGCGGCTACCCGGAAGGAGACAAACTGCTGCAAGCAGTGGCGCAACTGCCCCGCTAGAAAAGCGGTCAGAAGCAGCCCCGACAGCACCTGGTGCCTGCGCTGGGCAGCCGACGGAGGAGGCGCTGAGGGACCCAGAGCCCGGAGGGGCCCGCAAGCGGATAGCCCCGGTCGAAAACGAAAGACCATACCAGACTGACCAACCCCAGAAGTCCAGCTCGACTGGGTGGGGGTGGGTAGGCCAGTACGGGTGACGCAGACGTAACATGAGAAGGTATGGCTGAAGCGGGTACGGTCCAAGCAGGGCGGTTAGGTCAATGAAGGCTGCCCAGAAGGTAAGCCAGTGGAGGGGCACCCACCCGGGACACACCATAGGCAGAACAGCCCGCGGACGCAGGATGCCGGTAGGCACCAGCGACTAGCAACCGCAGCAGGAGTACCCGCAAGGAGGCCTGTGAGCGACACTAGCAAGGCTGGGGCGTCTGCGGAGGCCAACCTAAGGCGGCAGAGACACAGCTACCCAAGCCCCGAAGGGCCCGGAGAGAAGAATTCGGCGCCTGCTGAGGAGGCATCGAATGAATAGCAAGGTGTGTCATTTGTGGGGTGTAGCGAGGAGAAGCCAACACCTGCGGCGTCCCGCCAAGGGATACCGAAGCCAACGCCCCAGGGTTTGCGAAAACATACCCGAAGTGATGGCGACCTGGTCGCGGTCTAGTGCCGAAGGACACAAGGGGACCGCCAAACCCCGTTAGGTTGGGGACAACGGCGATGGATAGCGCGGGTCGACTGGGCACCATCACCACTCACCAACACCGGAATGCCCGCCAGCGCAACAAGCCCTGGGGGATTGCCAGCGCAGACCGCGCCAGCCTTCACCGGAGCAGCCCCTAACTAGGCTGAACCAGGCGAGCCAGAGGGGACGATTGATTGCGCTGAGGGAGACGGCCCGAAGCCATCCCATCAGCACTTCGCGAGAAGTAGCCGAAGCTACCTCACCTTTGGAGCACCAGAGCTGCAGCGGCTGCCTTGGATGAACGCCGGACCGGAGCCCGATCCCCACCCCACCCCCCCTTTCCCGTGAACGCAACACTAGCGGCGTACCCCACGTTCGCGGTTGCCCATTCGAACATCCGAAAGTCCGAACGAGACAGAAAGGGCCGCACCGGTTGGGCAGAGACGGGAAGGGAATCATGCCGTGTGTTAGACACATAAAGGATGGGGGTCCCACTTATGAACGGAGGCGTCGGCAGGGCAGCGAAAGCAATTGTGCGCCATATGAAACCGGGGGGTCTGGTGGTATGCGTGGGTGTTAGATGGAATAGCGCTGTGCGCAATAAAAACCTACAGAAAAATAACAAGCGTGCGCGGAGGTCTCCCGGTACGCAAAGTTCAGGACCACAAAAACAACTCGGTAACTAGTCACGAACGGTTAAGTCTTTTAATAGAAATTTTCAAACACAGTGTCAATAGTATTAAGTATTATACCACCAAGCAGATAATAAAATAATAGCCACACCAGACCACATAATTTGTTAGCGAGCAAGCCGTTAACAAGATAAATAACAAACTCACACATATATCAAAGCAGTCAAAGCCAGCAACCGTGCGTCACTGGCTGCCTTTGTACCTTGTGTACACAGCTACACAGATCAAGACAGAGTGGCCGGTAAAAAAAGGCTACAAAACACGAGCTCTCCAACGGTTGTATTGGTTAAAAGTATCCGCTTATTCAGATCGAATGAGGCTCTAATCCAGTCTATAATCCAGATTATAAGCCAGATATTAATCCAGATAGATATGGTTATAGTAGTATTCAGCAGCAGACGACAATACTAGTCCAGGTTCAAAATCTCAGTAATTTGGGAGGCTAGAATGACAGAGGCTGCGGTAACACACGTCCGTTTTGTAAGGCGGCCAAAACGGAACTGAGAAAGAGTAATGGCCGACAGGATGTGACGGGGGTCACTGGTTCGAGACTCAATTTTCTTTTGGGGTGGTCTTATTATGGTAATTTGGGGCATTACACTTCTAAGAAGGAAAGCTATGTTTCAGTCAACAATGGTGTAAAGGAAAATCAGTCAGTGTAATGATTTTGCAAAAGCAGGGGACCTTGGTAGGATATAAGTTACAAGTTAGCTGGGTTAGTAGTTAAACAAACAATATTAATGTGAAAAACGCCATCTCGAAAGTTGGGAGAGGAAAATTATATCGAAACCATTTTTATCCTGATTTGCAGACTTATAATCTACTTCTTCTATTCACTTTTGAAAGATACAGTCCTCTTCCTAACTTTGTGCTTATATATTACTGTTTTCTTAACTTTAATAATGTAGTTGCCTTTTTTTAGGTAAGACAATGATTTTCCATAGTTTTATTCGAAACATGTACTTCAGTAATTTGGATCATTTCTGTATGGAATATTAGAACCACCATAGGCAGACCCCGCCGCGGAAGCAGATGCCGGCGGACCCGCACTAGCAACCACAGCAGGAGTACCCGCGTAAGAGGCCGACCTAGTCAGCTGGTGCATCTGCGGAGGCCAGCGGAGCGCCACTCACTACCCCAAGCCCCGACGGGCCCGAGAAGCATGCGGCGCCAGCTGAGTAGGCACTGCATGACTAGCAAAGGCTAGTCATGCGGGGTGGTAGCGAGAGAAGCAACCCACCTGCGCGTCCCGTCCAAGGATACCGAAGCCCACGCCCCAGGGTTTTGCCGAAAAAAAAAAAAAAAAAAAAAAAACAAAAAACAAAAAACAACAAAAAAAAAAAAAACAAAAAAAAAAAAAAAAACAAACAAAAAAAACACATACCCCGAGTTAATGGCTAGTGGTTGCGGTCGAAGTGCCCGAAGACAACGGTACCGCAACCACGTTAGGTGTGGGTAACAACGGCGATGGATCAGCCGGCGACCTTGGCACCACCATCACCACTCACCACCACGGAATGCCGCAGCCGCCAACCCCCCTGGGGATTGGCAGCGCAGACTGCGCCACCTGCACTCGAGCAGCCCCTAGGGCTGACCAGGCGAGCCAGCTGCCGATGATGCGCTGAGGAGACGCCGCTAGCCTCCCATAGCGCTCGGCGAAGTAGCCGAAGCTACCTCACCTTTGGGAGCACCCCAAGCAGCAGCGGCTGCCTTGGACGCACCCCGACCGGAGCCCGATCACCACCCCCCCTTCCCGTGAACGCAACACGAGCGGCGTACCCATGTTCGAGGGTTGCCCATGAACATCCGAATCCGAGACAGCAAGAGGCTCACCGGTTTGGTGCGGGAACATTGCCTGTGTTCGACACATAAAGGATGGGGTCCCACTCATGAATGGAGGCAGTGCAGCGAACGCAATTGTTCGCCATATAACACGGTGAGCGTGAGTTGCTAGAATGGAAACGTGCGCAATAAAAACCTACAGAAAAATAACCAAGCGTGCCGTGGAGGTCTCCCGGTCACGCAAACGTCAAGGACACAAAAACCACTCGGTAACTGAGTCACGACGTTAAAGACTTTTTTCAACACAGTTTTTCAATATTTTTATTACGTATACACAAGCATATAATAAAATAATATGCACACCAGACCACATAAAGTGTTAGCGAGCAAGCCCGTTAACAAGACACATAACAAACTCAGACATATAGTCAAAGGCAGTCAAAGCAGCAACACGTGCGTCAATGGCTGCCTTTGATTACCTTGTTTCCCGCTACACAGATCACATGACCGCATTGGCGGTAAAAAAGGATACAAAACAAGAGCTCTCCGACGGTGTAAAAGTCTCCGTTTGATTCCGTCCGAATGAGCGCTATAAATCCAGTATATAATCCAGTATATAATCCAGATAGATATGGTATAGTAGTATTCCGTATGAGACGACAACTAGTCCAGTATCAAAATCTCAGTTAATTTTGGCTGCTAGAATGACAGAGGCTGCGGTAACACGCGTCCGTTCTGACTGGCGGCCAAAACGGAATTGAGGAAGAGCTAAGGTCGACAGGGTGTGACCTGGGGTCACTGGTCGAGACCATTTCTCTTTTAGGGGTGTTATTATGGTAATTTGGGGCATTCCACTTCTCAGAAGGGAAATGCATATGTTTCAGTCAACATTGGTGTAAAGGAAATCAGTTCAGTGTAATGATTTTGCAAAAGCCAGGTGACCGTCTGGTAGGATATAATTTACAAGTTTAGCGGTAGAACAAAATATTAATGTGAAAACTCCATCCGAAAGTTGGGAGAAAATTAATATCGGAAACCATTTTTACCTGACTTTGCAGATTGATAATCTACTTCTTCTATTCACTTTGTAAAGATACAGTCCTCTTTCCTTAACTTTGTGCTTATATATTTACTTGTTTTCTTACTTTTAATACATTTATTTGCATTTTAGTAAGACAATTATTTTCCATATTTTTATTCATGAACATGTACTTCAGTAATTTGGATCATTTTCTGTATGGAATATTGAAAATCAGTATAGAATGTTAGTAATAAAAAAATCCCACATATAACTTACCGGTTTAATCCATGTACCTAGGCCGTCTACATCCCTAATGTATGCATGGTAATGGCCTCCATGTGTACTTCCACCATGAATGACGACAGAAAACAACTCGTATACAGATGACGATGAAGTCTACAAATCATTTAAAAACAAAAAATGGCCAACTATGTTAAACAAGCAAACATATTTTTTGAAAATAGTTCAAACTAAATCTGGACAAGCTATATAGTTACATTACTCTTTCTGACCAAAATTACATTTCTGACCAAAATTCACAAAAAGTTGGAAGACTGCTAGTTTTTGGCCCAAATGTCGTAACTTCACAAGCTCCAAGTAAAATAAGGTTAAAACTTACACTTGGAAATTGGCAAATTCTCACTGTCAGAGGGCTGGCCATGTATTCCATTACAGAGAGAGAGATGATGCATTGAATCGGGTGAAGTGGAAGGAGTGAGTAAGTGCGATTACTTCAAGTGTGAGGTAAATCCGGCCACCTCCGTTTTACAGGGACAAAACCAGATTTTAAATTTTGGATTTACTACTATCTCTTCTAGAATGTTGTTGTCTTACCTTCTCACAGTAAGGCCCCATGTCCAATTCCAATGGAAAAGTGTAATTACCCATCTCTTTGTAGCGCTGCCCTCGGTTAAAGTCGTAACTAAATCTTAGAAGTGATAAGGTGAGGATTGGTGGAAGAGATCTTAATTTAGCCCCCTGAAGGAGAGGAAAATAGACAAAAACTTACAATTGTATTTGACCCTATTTGTGTATGTGAGATGCCCTGAACCATTGGCATCTTAACAAACCACGCAAGTTAGGCACTACCTGACCAACATTTCACACAGAAAAAAAAAATACTGATACACCAAGCAATTTTTTTAATTTTGGCCTTTTTGGAGCACAAAGATCACATGAGGTCACCAACATGTGGGACACTACCAAAGGACCATTGTATCTAAGTGTCATAGAAATTGATTGAGATATGTGGATGCACCAAGCAATGTTATCGTTCTGACCATTTCTGGGCTATGACCTCTAATGACCTCTAGATGACCTTTGACCACACTTGTGAGAGGGGCACTACCCAAAGACCAATACATGCGAGTGGCATGAAAATGTGCGCATGTATACGGAAACAGCAGGCAATTATGTTTAGGGTTAACATTTTGACTACAGACACACTACCAATGCAATCCATATGTGCCCTCTTGCAAACAACACACAATGCATGCTTTCGTTTAAATGAATAATTGGCTTATCTGTGGCAATAATATTACACATTGTATTTGCGATTGTTGTCAATCAACCAGGTAAATAAATAAAGATTGTTTACATCTTTTCATCTGGACTTACCGAGATCAGTCGACCTGAAGATATAACTTGTGATACTGAAGCCATTAATAACTTCAGTAGGTCCAGATCAAAAGATTTAAACTATCTTTATATTACTACACATCATTAACAGAAAATAGGTACACTGCATAAATTTAATTGGTGTGTGTGTCTCTCTCTCTCTGTCATAATGATTATAGTATCTACCTTCTTAGCATTGACCAGCTTATTGCACCGTTCACATCGATAGCGATTGTCGCCTTCCATTCTCTCCTCTGTTACATAATAGGACTGTAGCGTATCAGTCACGCTGTAATAACCCGCCACAGCCAATGTCAGGCAGGAAATCCCCCTGAAAATGACACAATTTGATCACCAATTAGACATTATTAACTTACATGCATTTTGGATGCAGCTGCTTGCAATTTTGGTTGGCAATAATGAAGCTCAACTCCTATAAGACAACTTCAAACTCAACAACCATGCCCAGTTGTAACAGCTAGGTCAGGCCTCTGACTGTGACTCAGCAAATTGGTGACATCACAGGGCGCCGCCATTGGACGATTGCAAAGTTGTGCCCTCCTACAATAAACCTAAGTATGGCTACTCTTACTATCTAGAAAAAAGAGATGGCAAAATGTTGACCTTTTTGAATTTCCAACACCCCAATCTTTATTAAAGGGGCAACGCGAGATTTTCAAGTCATCATATATTCTGTGATATGTATTATTTCATATAGATTAGATGCGCAATAGATCCCCTACCCTGTTATTTGGTTACAGAAAGAAATAACTTAAAATGAAAACAAAAGGTGATGTGTATTATGCCTTATATTTCAATAGAAAACATAGGCTGAATTTCGTATTTGCTCCTATACGAAATTAGAATTTCAGAATTTTTGTACCAAAGAAGTAGTTCTCAGCTGAATCCTTACAGATGGGGATATTATTGATATAAAGCTTTACATCAGTGCCAAAATCAGAATTTTCACATTTTTTCGGGACACCTGTAATTTGAAATCTCTCGTTGCACCTTTAACCCCACCCCAAAGGAATATTTAACTATAATCATTGCCACAATTCCTTTTCTGTAATGGGCATCTACATACGCGCACATAGGCGTTAATGCGTTGTAAAGCCGCTTCATGTATTTCCCTTTGCATGTTGTCGTGGTTGTCCGGCGGGAATGCGGCCATAGTCTTTGATGCAGAGAATTTGGGACTATGACAGAGTATTAAAATACTTAAAAATTGGATCAGAACTCATCATTGCATTCAACTTCAGGTAGCTTGAAAAATCTTTGGTCAACCAAAGGATTGGCTGGCTGAAGGGGAGCCGAGGGCTTAGAGGTCACGGTAAATCAGTGGCGTAACCAGCTTTTTTTCAGGGGGGGCGGTAGGGGGGGCACATATATTTTCAGGGGGCAAAGCATCAGGGGCGGATCCAGGATGTCTCAATTAGAGGGGGTGCCAAACTTTCGGCGAGGGGGTAGACCCAAATGGGGGGGTAGCAACTTACAATAGAGTCGGAGGTTCGGTAAGGCGTCTGGCACCCTGCTGTAGCGTCATCTTCAACATTTACAGGGCGCCCGTGCGTAAAAAGGCCATTTTTACATATACAATGCGCTCGGTGCCTTATGCAGCACCAGACACCCTTGGCTCTGCAAAAAATAGGGAGGGGGGCGCGCCGGATGCACCCCTAAATCTGCCCCTGCGCTATATTAAATTCTCGTATAGTAATGCCTATGTTGTTTTCAAGTAAATTGGCACTGTACAGAAAAATCATAATTTTTGGGGGGCAATATTCCCCTGGGGGGAAGCGGCCACCTCTGGGTACGCCACTGGGTAAACTATAATTTAAGAGACTGAGTCACTTCGTTATCGATAAATGACATTTCAATTAGGGGCGTCTAGTACACCTTGAACAAATGGCAATATATATCGGAGCAAGATAACGCAATACACAGAAAATCTGAGCTATGTCGTCATACTTACTTCTCGTTCATGACTCTTCCCACCACTCATGCAAGGAAATCGGACAAGATAGAAATGAAAAATAAGACAAATTAATGGGTTCATTCCCTGCCAAAACCAAGGTGTGGAACCCACCCGCTCGCTTTGTTGAAATACACGTCAAATGGTACATTTTATGGGGATACAGAGGATGTTCAAAAAGAAAATTCAAATTCCATTCCGTTGCAGTAAAGGATTCAAAGTTTTTACGACGCGGCCTATAAAAGGTAGCTTTTCAGAAGAAACCCCATGTTTTAATGTAGCATTTTGGGGGCTATTCGCAGTAATATTAAGGCATGTGAAATCTTCATTTTTCTTGTGACTACTAATTAACAACTAAAATAAGCCCTTCATAAATTGCCCAGCTGCAAAATGACTAAAATTGGACCACAAATAGAGGGCGCTATGCGCATACAATGGTATGAATTTCTAGCATTGAAATATTA
>JAMKCH010016385.1:0-45011 GCA_023653785.1 Ophioderma brevispina
ATATCGCTACTGCTTCTTTTAAAATATATAAAATTTTCGTTATTTTTTCAGTTTAGAGGGAAAAATTCTAAGTCCAAAAAAGATAAGAAAACTCAATAGCTTTCCCTAGTGAGGGATACCTGCTCCTGGAGCATGGGTGGTGGTCAAGAACTACCGCGTACGAAATACCATAATGAGGGATTGAGGTCAAATACTCCTAGCAAATTGTGGGAACCCATGTTTGCACAACATGCGCTTGAAAAGGGGTGTTTTCAAAGTAAAGGTACCTAAAATGTAAAATGGTGCCAAAAGTTAGAGCTGATTAAATAGCATTTTGTAAAATACTTTCTTGATTACTTTTTTGTTTAAATGTTGATCTCTATTTGTAAGAGATAAATTAAGAACTATGAATTTTCTAACTTAATGTTCTGAAAATTATTCTACAGTGGGTCTATGGGGGAAATGTTAACGTTTGTAACATTTGGCACACTGTTACAAACGAACTGCGGCTATATCTGAACAAAGTATGTAGTCTACATTGCTAGAGTTTCTCATGCGTTACAACACTGAGCCATGTAGTACCTAGAAGTGGGAGCAATAGCTGAAGTTCAAAAAAAGTTGACACACAATGTAATTTATATGACCGTTATGTCAAATTGAACTGAGCTCTAATTTCTTAGGCAAATAGGAACACTCGCTGATGTTTTCACTTTTTGGTGGGCCCATGTAATCTTATTTCAGTTTTACAAAAAGAACATTCAAAAAGCAGTTGATATTATTCATACCAATATTTTTAGAATCAATACTTGAAATGTTACAATTTTTCCCAAGAAAGTGAACATTTAGAGCACAACTATTGTTACTAAAATAAAAAGGTGGTTACTAACACAAAGAATTATTTCACTCTTTATCTCTCCTTACCTATACCCGCAAATTTTGTGAAAAGTTAGATAAATCAGTATTCCACATTTTTCAAAATTGGGCAGTGAATTTCAGTAAGCCTGATAGGTACCTTTACTGTAAAAACATCCATATAGCAACAATACCATATGCCATAACCTGAGAAAATAATATCTTTTTAAATGTCATTATGTCCCCAACATGGCGTACGTATACTAATGTCCTGATACTAAATCAAACTTTATTTTTCATTCAAAGATAACAGATACACGAATATTGTTAAGCAAAACGGGATGAAGGACGTGACCAAACAAGCACAAAGTACATGCAAGAAAAGTAATATGTACAGTTACAAATTGATATAAAGATACAGCATAGTCCATGGTAGTCTGTCCCACAGTCTCGGCTTTGTTACTGGGTTTAGAGCGCCCTTGGTTAAAAGATAATGCTAAACTAAAAACGTGAAGACTTTTCAGCTTGTCACGCCCGGACAGAACTCGAATTACACAGGGGTTCTGAAATTAACACTAACCGGGAGTAGAGTCTAGTGTAATTTCAGTCGCTTAGCGTTTTCATCACCGTGGACCCGAGAAAGGTGCATGGCCAATTTCTGTACGGGCCTTCAAATTCGAGTTTGTTGCACCCACCTGGTGATTAATTTTTCTCATATATCATCTTGGAGGGGGTGTCCCCTGACTATTGGTTAGGTATGTTTCCGCCCCGTAAAGCTGCACATTAGCGTGTATTGCCACTTTCAAAATGGCCGCCATTGTTTTATAAAAAACTGCCATTGTAATTTCATTATTGATTGGAACTTTATCCCGGATTAAACGAAATGAGACCCCTGCCAACCCACCAAAAGAAGAAATAATACATTTCCTATACCCTCCCGCCCAAAAAAGAAACCCCCACTCCTATCCTCCCAAAAAGAAATAACACCCCACCCCCACCCACTCCAAAAAAGAAAGAATACATTTCCCATTTCCGAAAAGAAATGAAAAATTATTGGTGAGGAAAATTCACTCTCAACAACTTCATCAAAACAAATAAAAAGGCTGTAAATCATGACTGACTGACGCTATATTGATTAACAATATTGACTGAGATGCGGATGAGATCGCGGTCTCCTCTTATCTGAACTATCAATAGGTAATTGCCACTTAATCTAAATCCTTATTAATGGGACTTATCGATGAGGTAATTAGTTCGGTCTTGGAACAGTTCGGTCTTGCAAGGGAATGCTGTATCTTCTTGAAGTGGGCTTAAACATTTAAGCGTCAACGATGGCTGCCCGAAGGAAGAATATTTTGTTAAATTAACCTAAATTGGAAAATTGTTGGAATAAGAATGTGGGTGATATTTTGAAAGCACAAAAAAAGAGAACGTATGACATTTGTATTTTTCGCACATGCACTTAAATCAAGATGGCGGCGGTTATAACTGCTCCAGGGAGCCTACACTGAAAGGCACGTGTGGTCTGGTAGATTGAGCGCTCGTCCCGCACTCTAAAGGTCGTGGGTTCGAGTCCCACTGCGGCCAACGTGTTGTGCCCTTGAGTAAGGCGCTTTACCTCAATACGTGGATCCTGGGTTTCCTACCGGAAAACATTTTTACCGAAATTCCTATCCCACAATGCACCAACGATGTACGAGTAGATAAAATAAATAGCGCATATATATTCTATGGTGTTTTGTGTCATACGGTCATTTTCTGTCATAACTGTGCGAAAACCGTTTGCTGTACATAAATTTTACCAGTAACGAGTACTCTTTGATTGCCTTGTAATTTTTACGCCACAAAATGTGCGCGTAGTTTAAAGGAGGCGCACTAAACCGCGAGCGTGTATGGAGTAATGCATATCTACTCGTATATCGTTGGTGCATTGTGGGATAGGAATTTCGGTAAAAAATGATTTCCGGTAGGAAACCCAGGATCCACGTATTACTCCACTCCACCCAGGTGTATAAATGGGTACCAGTGTTATTCAATACTGGGAAAGTAACAGAATCGCTGTGCCGGAGGAGTGGCGAACCCCCCACAGCAAAAATAATACGGAGGAGTCTGGCCTAAACGCTAAGGAAAGAGAGATGGGCACTCCGCGCACGAGCTTGCTCGGCACGAAAATTTCCTTTTTTTACACTGAAAACAAAAGTCGATTTTCGACATGCTTTACTAAAAAAAATTAGTACGACAAATCAGTTGAGCATCTGCTAGCAGTTTTAGAGCTCTTTAACCGGCTCTACAACTTTTGTGAAAGCGTAAGCATCGCAATGACGAATACAACCGAGTTTAGCAGTTCCCACTAACTGGAATCTGCAGGTTTTACAATTTTGTCTAAATTAGTAAAGCATTATATGTTTGTACAACCTTGAATTAATTAGTAAAGCCTGCCCAACCGATCAGTTTCTACTAATTGTTTTACAAACTTTCGTGTTCCCGCCACTGAGTCACATGAAAAACACAAGTTAGCACATGTACCTGAAGTCTGCGCTGTACAGCCACGGTTGTGTGGGGCTCTCCAAAGCGATGCAAACCAGGTAATTTTAGGCATGTTAGGCGTATTAAGATTCACACAAGTTAAATGCTGAATGTTACAACTTACACATGTCTTATCCACTTGGCCGGATCATGTTCATTTTATCGGCATTACGAAAAGAAATTGAATACCTTAATGATTTTAAAACATACAAGGAGTATAAAAAATACAATATAATCACACGAGGTTGCAAATACATGATTATAAATATTCATTAATTAGAAAATATTGCAATTAATTTAAGTTATTGCACAATAGAAAATAATTAAAGATTAAAAACTAGTCAGCCTAGCAAATTTATACAACTTTAAAAATACAAATCCAGAAACTAAAGAAATGCAAGCTAGCATAGAAATTTGTATTAAAACATTGCAAATTAAATTGCACGTCAATGAGACAAATTTAAATGTGATGATCTTAAAGAAAAAAATAATATAGTTCAACTGTAAAATTCAAAAGCAGCTGTAATTTGTTCTTAAAAACCGTTGCACTACTTGGGAGAGGAAATTTTTGAAAAGTGGATAGGGATTTCCATGCTTTTGCCCCTGAATAAGAATGAGCGCCTGCCAGCCTCTGTTTTGGGTTTGAAATTTAAGGCTATGTTTCCTTGAGTGCTCCCCCTTGTTTTGTACCCATGATTATCCCTGACTTATCCCTTATTTCCATCTAATAAGCCTATTTCTTCGTGTTGTGTCGCTTTGGATAGCCTGTATGGACCAACTGCGTTTGTACAGCATAAGTACAACTAGATAAACTAGTTAAAATTAGTTAAAATGGCCAAATTAACCTAAACTAGTATAACTAGACATCGTTTTTACGAATTTATAAGTTAGTAGAATTACTAAAAAATTGTTTAGCAAATAGTAAAGCGTGCCTTACCAACTTTTTAATTCAGTTTAACGAACTTTTTCTCGTTCAGAAAACTCATTGAGTATGCCCAACGATTAAAATAGACTCATAAAGCCTTCTTTGCAAATAATTATTTTAAATTGGTTAAGCGTGATTTACAAACCATCAATTAGTAAAACTAGACATCGTTGTAACGACTTTTTTATTAGTAAAAACTACTGGTTGATGTTTTCAGTGTAGATCAAGAAGAAAAACGCCACTGCCCATCTTTTTCCACATTAGGAGAACCACAGGGAAAACGGTTATTTTCCCATCAATTTTTTCTCGCACTTCTAGACCATGAGTTGACGCTGGGAAAGAAAATGATCTCCGCAGTAGGTAAAAGGGGCCAGTAGGACAAGTCCGAAAGAAAGATAGCACCTCATGTGCTCGAAAGAAAGTTGGACCACCAGATTAAAAAAATTCACTAAGGTTCTTATCCCAACAATTTGCCAATTTCAGTTCATTTAACAAAACATGCCTTCCTGCGGCGGCCATCTTGGACTCCTAGATTAAGCCCACTTCAGGAAGGTAAAACATGATTTCGTTTAGTGCTGGATAAAATGTCTATCTATAATGAAATTTTATGGCGGTTTTCCATATTTAAGGGGCATTTCGTGATCCACATCCTCGTCACCCCGACTTGCATTTTCATATCATCTGAACCGTTAACATTAGTAGTCCATGTTTGCCAAATCTTACGTGCAAATTCGGCCGTGTCTGTAAGTAATTCGCAATTTTGTATTTTCTGTCCGTAAACGGACAAATTATATATACCTGCATAGCACAGTGGCCTATGAGACCGTGGGAAACGAGCATTTGCTCATAACACAAAACCGCAAAGGCGGGATCAGCTAAAAAGTGGTGAATAAGCTTTTCTCCAAGGATATCTAGTGAACAATGAATAAAACAGAAGGGGCTGGAATCACGAAATGCGCCTTGTAATGTCGGTTATTTTGAAATGGCCAGGACACGCTAACGTGCAGCTTTTTAGGCGGAAACTTACCTAATCCTTGTCAGGAGAACACAACCTTCATGTTTATAAATGGAAACATTAATCAGCAATTGGGTGCAACGAACCGAAAATCTAGTAATGTCAGCTAATGGCCTAATTCCGTATTGTAACGTTACTCTTGATTTGAAATAGTAAAGTGATTTTTAATTTGTTTACTGAAATGTTGTACATTTTTGGAATTTTTCAAATGTTGTACAATTTAATTCCATAACAAAGGTCCCGAAGTCCGAAATTGTATGTATGAGAAATTATTTTTACCTTTGGTATGTTGTAGTTTGGTGACTGTATGTTTTTTTTTAAATAGCCATCAGGACAAAGATTATACAAAATAAAATTTTTAAATTGATCCAGTCACGTTGAAAACTATAACAAGTTATTTGTATAACCATAAGAATTCAAAAAAGTATAGTTTGTACTATCTGCAATCTAAGGTTCTGTAGTTATAGGCTAAAAACAGAAAAATCAATAAAAACGGTTATTTTTAGTTGTACAGGGGTCAAATTGTAAATTACTCTTATATGGATAAAAATGGCGCCAATTATTGATAGGATTATAATAGGGAATAGTTTTGAGTGTTTTGAGAGGAGGAAAACAAGGTCAAGCACCATTGAATGCAATGGAATTGAATGCAATGAACGCTGACCTTTGGGCCCCCTACATTAGTACTAAGCATTTAAGACAGTCAAAAGATGATTAAGAGAACATGAAACATTGTTTCCTGTAGGTACATTTTATTAACGCTACACAGGCGACAATCGCCACCACCAATGGAATGATTCTTTAGTTTTACAGAATAAGACCGATATTGATCTGGCAACTCATATTCGAACTTTTAATTACCTTCATCCATAAAAGTGAAAGGTCGAATAAATGTCACTAAGAGGAACAATTGTTTTATTTAATTAAGCTTAACAATTATAGTTCTAAAAATGATGATAATAATAAAGATAATGATCATAATAACGATAATAATCATAATAACGATAATAATCATAATAACGATAATAATCATACATAGCCAAAAATGAAAGGAATTATAAAAAAAAGTTGAGAACACAACATGAGGTGTGCATTCACTGAGATCGTTTTTCTACCTTGTTGTTAATATAATTACAAGTAACTTGATGTGTTTTTTTTAAAATAAAAGCAAACAAGGTTGTCTCAAGGCGTTTAATGTGTGGTGTAGATTAATTGTATTTGGGTCTTTCGATGTGTTGTTTACGACGCCTTCTGTGCACATCGTATCCACTGTAGGTAGTGGAACAAGATAAATAAAATATATTCGTTATCATAATCATAATAATAACCAGTTTTTATATAGCGCTTAATCCCCGTTAACAGGCTCAAAGCGCGGTTGACAATTATTATACCGTCGTCACAATCATTTCGCTTCATTTAGGTGGCTGCTCAAAGACATGCCTTACAAGCGCACAAGCCTATCAGCAGTTAGATTGTAATATTGCCCACAGCAGCTCCACAGATTTCGCTTGGGTAGACGAGGCAGTTGAGATTAAGTATCTTGTCTAGGGACACAAACACGTTGACCTTGGGGCTCGAACTCACGATTTTAACGGTCTAATGATCACGAGTCCTGCACTTTTCCACTAGACCACACGTGCTCTCTAGGAAAAAAATCTGAAGGACAGCAACATATGGTACTAATGTCGTCTCTTCCCTTCAGAACATTGTAATAATTATCTTCGTCTGTAGGCCTAATGAGTAATGTATGACTGGCTATCTTTGTCTTGCTACATAGGCTGCATCTAATTCGAACACATCAGGTATATCTAATATTCTTACATCAATACGAGTAAAGCTCCTTTTATAGTCCCCGTCGTTTCAAGTAAATGATGTTGCGACTCAACACCGATTGGTCAAATTGGCGATGAGGATTATGAAGGCACTTAGAGGGTCTGTTTGTGTAGGTCACATCTCATGTTTATGCTCTCAGCATATCATTTATATCAGATGAAGTTCTATTTATTCAGTAAGCTAAACCCTTGTTAATCCATCATTATCTTTACAATTATGCTTCCACAAATTACACAACTTGATTATAATTACAAACATTTTAAAGGTGCATTTAATAATTGCTACCTTTAGCAACGGTGGACCAGGTGGTATTAATAGTAATCGTACTTTTTCCATCACGTTCTTTGTTGAAGGGTTGTAGAGATTTTAAATATGTTTAATCAATTTTCTGTCGGTTGACCGGGGAATATAATTACAGCGCACCATGCTATATAGCAGGTTCTTAAAGAAATGGTGAAATGAAACATTTGTTCATAACGCGTAAAATTTAACATCCCTAATGAAGTAAATTTTGTAATTTTAAGTCTTAATTTTAAGATACCTATGGGCCCGTCTTCAAGGACTACCAATGCTGCAAAATCACAAAGTGCACCTTTAAGAATAAATTCCACGTTTGTGGTTGGAAAATAAATTTCTCTGTACCATCTCAAACCTAATTGACAAATATTTGAACATAGGCATTGCGTAACCAATCTCTCTACAATTCTCTAACCTGTACAAGTTTTCATTTGATCATTGTAGTCTCAACATGTATCAATCTCCAATGGAACAAAATTTAACATTAACACCCTTCGTGAAAACTAACTTTCCTATGTATTTTTTTGCATTGTTTTTTCCCCCGCAAAGTTTGCACTCTATCAATAGATCTTGCTAAGACAAAATGAGAATTGCTGTTACAAGTTGAATTGTCAAAGTACATAACTAAATTGGAAGAACCGACAATTTTGTGTGCTGATTCTTTTTCACATTATACACACTCGTTATCAAATGACTAAAAAGGCACTTATATTGGCATAAGAGGCAATTTCGTGAATGTACAATTGGCCTTTCATTCAAAATATTACAAATATCCTGAAAAATAAAGGTGTATTGGACGTCTTAATATTGCTTATTATATCTAACTTCGGGAATATTTATCTTATTACATGTATATAAAACTGTAAACCCACGAACATCACCTGAATAATTCTACCAAATTGACATGTAAATTGGTTTTAATTTAATTTTTATATAATCACGAAGGCTGTTCTTCATGTGAATCTCAATCCATTCCATGATTTGTTCATTCTATTAAAGTTAAAGTGTCAGGTAGTACAACTTAATTACATTCATTCGGGTTGATAGACGTGGTTTGATTGCACCTTTGACACCTATTTCAAGAAATTAAGATAACCCAAAATATCAAACACAATTAATATTCCGACATGAGGCAGGACTTTAATGCTTCTAATTTCATTTTTATTTGACGCTTCATGGGAAACATAATTTGAAAGCCCTTATTCGTATTTTTTTAGAAATTTATCTATTTTGCGGATGAGAGATCGAAAAAGTTGATTCTTCACACCTGTATTGGTGCTACTCATCAACGCAATACCACCCTATAGCATGCAACCCCTTAATGTATTCATCTTTTATTCAGTACCTTAAATATACTTCCAAAGTCATCCCATATTAAAATCATTACACATAATGTACGATTTGTTTTTCAACTGTGAGCCTTCAAAAGACATGGTGTATTTTGGCATTTTAGTAGGCAGTTCAGTTACCTCATATTACGTAATCGGTGACCGAGCTACTGCACTGAACGTGTGTGTGCTAGTGGTGGTAAGACAAACCCCTTCTACAGAATCATCATTTAATTCAAATAATGCTAATCCCAATGTCATTCCCACCAATATGTTTGTTGCAGGCATATCTTCCCTCCTAACATTCTAAACGTAATCGAAATAAGATAGGTCGGTAGCTATCCGCGTGAGATACCTGATATCATTTCACAAAATGAGCAAGTTTTTCAGCACCTTTCACGCCCCATTGGAACCGCTGTAAACATAGACCACGCCGCTTGGCACCAACTTTTGATGAGTTTAGCATTTAAGTTGACTAACGTTGACTGACCAATTTGTATCAATCCGAGCGTCTGTGACTGGTTACGGCACTTCAGCGGTGAGTTTTTTGGAAGTTCTGATGACAACTCAGCTGGGTGCTTTGTTGATTGTGAATCAGATGTTGGTTGCTGAGATTGATTTTTGAAAAATTCGCGATTTTTTTTTTCTCCACAACGAAAATATTTCCAGAAAATCAACAAGATATGCTAGATTACATATTGAAATCAAGAATTTATGTATTTTTTTACAAAGCAATTTGATCACAAACAACTCGTAAAAGAAGACTAATATGAGTAATGGGTAAAGTGCCACCAAACAACCATTTGCACGCAACTTGATGCTTGAAGTGGCAACACTATTGCGGCATGTGACGCTCACGTGGGCACGTGGCGGCGCTGTGACGTTGTGATGTAAATTGCAATAATAGTTTGTATTCTTGCAAATATGAAAGTATTAAACCCCTATATGACATTAAATCATTCTATTGTGCCGTTCTTGTGGGGAGGAAAGTCCGTTTTCGTAGCGAGGTATGGGCTTCGATGTAGGATGAAGCTTTTATAAACCAAATGCATTTCCATTATAATCTGCCGAATTTTACACTTTTGATTAGACCTTCTGTTCTGCCCTTATAGCAGGTCCCTCAAGTGCTTCTTGAAGCTATGCTATTAATTACATTAGGGGACGGGGCATGCATTATTAACACCAGGAGAAACGGGGGGGGGGGTGAGGATTCAACTTTTTTTCGGCGAGAAATGGTCGCATTCCCTCCTCGCTTCCTCAAATGAAAAGTTTGAAACTCAGTGGTTCCTCCTCGCTTCTTGATGAAAAATTTCATGGTAGCACTCTCTCGCTTCGCTTCGCATTCCCCTATATTCCTCCATTCCCCCTGGCGCAAATAATGACCCTGCCCTTCAGTTAATTTTCACAGGGGGGGGGGGGGGTCCCCTCCAACATGAAATTCATAGGTGTGTAAGGCTTCGATTTCAACCCAGAGGCATTCGGTAATACTGGGGAAAATAGAGGGCTTTGGGTGAGAAACAGCCAAATTGCCGATACCTAGGTGTTTATTTGACAGGGTTGGCCGATTAAATCCGTTGATTTAAATCATTGATTTAAATCGCGATTTAAAACACATGATTTTTAAAAAAAAATCACTGATTTAATCCCTTTTTTGTAAAAACAAATATTTACAAAATAATTTGTTAAAGAACCATTTAATACTTTAAATCACTACTTCTTATCAATAAAGATTTAACCACGTTTAACATTCAGATACCCTCTACATGGTTAGCCATGACACAATTTATGTTTTAACAATAATCATGATTGAAACCTGCTGTTTTCTCTAAATTAAAGTTTCTTTAGTTTTCTGTATTGTAATCGATTCAAGTCTTGAAGACACTAGTGAACCATATTTACAGTATACATACCATTTGACCGAATAAATGCCCCAGACATTTCATTAGCGCTCACTAGGATGACCCTTTTTAAAAGTTGGATTTCTTTGAAACAAAATTCCTCAAATACTGCACAACTCATGTAAAAGCCAACCCCAGTTGATGTCTCAATTTAAATCAGAGCAAGTTAATTTATTGGATTTCCAATGTTATAGTGTCATTGACTGGGAAATTTCCACTGCTGGACGCCACTGGGGATTTTCCTGTGAAATATGCAATATAAACTGGGCACTCCCTGGGGGAATTTCCATGCTGACTGCCCACTGGGATTTCCTGTGAGAATATTGAAATAACTTGGACTTGCTCTGAGGGATATTTCTTTGTTACTGGGGATTTTAATGTGAGAGTTTCCTAATATCCAAGATATATTGGGGGGATTGTCTTTCAGAAAAAAAATCAGAGAGTATACCACTTACCAGGCATGATTTTTGAAAAGAGATTTCATTTTTTAGTTTCCGAATAATATTTTTGAATTGATCATAATTCCAAATACTTCCACACCCATCTTCATCTCGGTTCTGTTTTAATTTATAGGATATGTTTTATTAGGGAAAGTATATTGATTCGGGTTAGATTTCCTGTTTGAAAGAATTCTGGATAATTCCATATTATAACTTAAAAAATAGTCAAAAAAAATCCGATTCAAATCAAAAAAATCTGATTTAAATAAAAAAAATCAATTTTGGTTAATTTTTAAAACAAAAAAAAATCGCCAACCTGTATTTTGGACGAAAAATAATGCTAAATTTAAAAAAAGTTCGAAATTTGCAAAAAGTGGGTTTATTTTGGTGTCAATTTTTTCAAATTCTCCAACAAATAGGGCCTTTTGGGTGAGAGTGGCACATCTTTACAAATATGGCATCTTTGGGGGACAATGATGCTGTAAATGGGGTCAAAACAGCCTTATGCATTTTGTGCAGTTTGATAAGATATGTAATTAGGTCATTAAATAAATTTTCAGCTCATTATGTACAAAGTTGTGTTTGTATAGGTTGGAAGAAGAACGCATGAAAATTACAGATTGATCGCTTGTAAACTTCCTACAAAATCAAAATTTAATAAATAATCTCAATATGCTAAGTTTTTGCACCATTATTGCAAATTAGGCCTATGTACCGTTCATACACTCACTCTCTTCAGATTTGTTTGTGGTAAAGTTTTGAAGGGGAAACAACCAAATTTCAGGACTGATAGCTTGTAAACTTCTCACAAAATGCAGAAATAACAAAACTCTTAACTTTTGCACATTTTTGGTTTAACATATTTGTTTATTAGCCAATTTAATAGTTATTTGGCCCATTTGGTTCATAATTATGTGTTTTTTATGCTCATAGAAAATTCCGAAATTTTCAGATTGTTTGCATTGTATTTTAAAAACTGCAAATTTTGCTCATTTTTGGTCAATATGCGAATTAGGGTAAAGTACGGCTATCGACTAGACTCTGTTGCTGCAAAAGTCTGTATATGAGTGTATTAAGAGAAAAATCCTGCAATTGCAGAATGATAGTGTGTTAGTGTTTTCCTAAGTACCATCTATAGTAGAAATGGGTATTTTCTTTTCATTGGGAAAAACATAAAATTTAACATTTTTCCCTCAAAAATTATCAAATTAGTTGGTAATGGAGAGATAAATACTTTGTAATGTTATGTAATCGTAGGTACAGTATATCAGGGACATAACCTAAAAAAATCAAGTGTATCCCGTTTATTTCGGTTCATTCTTACATATTTTTGTGTTGAAGAGGACCTACCATAGGTGCCCATGGCAAAATAAGAAAATAAAGACTTAACCTTTGACACTTGTTCTCCAATTGACTGTTATGTACGAGTACAAACATTTGAATAAGTTTGCAAACGATGTCCCGATTTCAAATACACTTCGAAGTGTTCTGCATTGCTCAAAGATCTCTCTTTCACATACAATCCATTTTAAACCCACGGATGCATACACTTATTTTTCACCTGAACTGCCTAATTTTAGTTCGCTGAAAAGATGGGTTTTACTTTAGTTCTGAAAATGAAACAAATCAAGTTTGGCAATACTAAGTTCTTTATCACTAAACTCATGCGAGTGTGGAAACATCTTTTTAACCTGGGTTGTCTTTACCTGGTCCCAATTTGACGCAAAAATCTCAGACATTTAAGTTGCTTTTTTCTCAAAGCAAGCCATTTTTGTAACTTTTTATACTTTGATTATACCACATCCAATCAGGCTTTCAAAATATGGTCTCAAGCTTCTGCGCGCGTTTCTATTTGCAGAACGCTTTTGCTTGAGATATTGGATTTTTTGAAATGTTTTTACTACCAGAAATCTTTCAACTTCGCTTCAAGTTTGTAAATTAAGAGCAAACCGGGTGCAATTAACAATTTATTTTACGGTTGCTCATTTTAGGATAAGTAAGTTTTGAGCATTTGTCCTTATTTTTACTAATGTACATTCGTGTGAAAAAACCTTTCCAGTCTTCTCACTCTTTGAGACTAAGTTTTTGTGTTTTGCTTAATAAAATAAGCTCAAAGATCTATGCTTAACAATCTACTAGTGTCCAAACAAAAGTAGCACAACATGTACATAATAAACTGCGCACTACAGGTAAGCATCAATTTTAAAATCTACCTTCCAGAGCATACGGGCTGTTTTGCAAAATTAATGTAATAATAGCCCCAGAATGTGTCTAAAATGTTAACAACCACGAAATATCTTATTACCTAATTCTATTAAAAGTTACTAAATTGAACTATTCAGATTTGTCCTAATTTTTATCTCTGTAGAATGTACCAACAATATAATCCCTTTGTGTTTTGCCCCCTTTTATGTACATTGTATACCTTTTAATTCCTAGTAAACATGAACATCATAACATGAAGAAATGAATGCCTACATATTAAGGTCACCACTTTCTACATAATGTTATTGTATTACAAAGTCACCCACTATGAAAATAAATATTGACAAACATGATTAAACAGATTTTACTGTAATAATTTTAACCAATGGATTGCGTGATTAAAATTCATTGGTTTAAGAAAACAAATTAAGTTTGTTTATTCTGAATGTTCTCTACCATTAACATAAAATATGTACACAATAACGCCACCAGTGACAGCGTGAAACTTAAGCCCTGTTTATGTACAGTTTTTGAATTAGTCCCAAATGTGTTGAACATTTCTCATGTTTTCATTCGTACACTGTTATTCAGTGAATAATGATTGATTATTATGTCTAACCATCTACATTACCACATGAAAGTCAGAGTATAGATTAGTAACTGGCACGAGACAATTTTTGGTTCTGAATATTGGCGGCGATTTCTACTTTTTGAAATACACTGGGCAAGGAAGTGACCGAAAATTAAAGTAACAATGCTACGTTTTCACAGGTTCGGCTTCAACTTTTTAACTTTAAAAACATCCTTTGTTGCGATTGATACTTTGTTTTCCGTTTCTTCTTCTTATTACTAAGAAACCAAAATCGATTCGCTTTGTGCCCAGTTTTACGACGATACAATTAACAACAACAACAGCGATTAAAACTAATACAATTTCCTCACAACATACTAAAAATATGAACAGTGGTCCCCAATAAGGTCGTCGATTAATTGGTCAAATAATCAGTGATAGAGCAATATAATGACCCTTATCTCAATATACGTATAAGCATACCAAATATGAACTTGATCATCACTGCACTAAAAAGCTACAGTAAGTTGAAAGTGTCAATAAAAGGTTAATACACTGATCTCTACACCCTGGGGATGGTCGTAATCTCATCTAGTGCGCATTTTCACACTCCATGATAAAACGTTTTACACAATTTGGCACTCGCCAGTGGTCTTGATAGGCAATCTCCACGCGATTTGAATAGCGAGCCGGTTAAGAAACCTAAGTGGCACAGCGTCCCTTTTGTTCTACCAAAACATTCAACTCGGTTGCACGTGATGAGTTACCATGGATGCCCTTTACAAGTAAACTTTCCTCCATTCCTGGTCATATCTGAAAAAATATCAAGCGTTTTGCAATTTGGATGGAGTATGTTGCCCGTTTTCCTGAATTAAGCTGTGGATTAGAAGTAAACGAATGTATTCTAGGCATTTTTGCGACCGATTAGTGATGATACTTGTGGGTACAAAACTCTGCCTATTACACGGTACAATACTGTATGCACTTGAATTGCCACTGTACTAGACTATAGTGGCTGTGCTCTAAAATGCTATACTACTTTATAAAACTACTCCATGGGAATAACTGGAGCGCTAATACTTCTAGTTCACTATGGATCACAATTAGGCCTAAGGGATAGCTTGTGTTTTTCCATTTGTGGTCACTAGACTAGCTTTATAAATCCCAAGGTCAGGACCAAAATTTCAGTGCCTTCCAATTTTAATTTCCAATTTGATCACATGATTTTGTGGCAGTTACTGACCCCATAGACTGTATAATGGCACTATCTTGTCTCAAAGCGATTTTTTATTCGATGGGGGGAGGGTTTTGTTTGGGTACCCATGCTCATTCCAGGGGTCTGAAATTGCCCTAAAAGGCTAACAATTCATTTTCAGTGAATTAAACTCCTAACGGGAGTCTTAACGGAGCCAGTACTAGTTTACTAGTTTTCAGGTTTTTTTTTTAAAAAGGGGGGGGGCAATTTGCATAAATTTATACACCCTTTCGGGAACCTGTTCTCAATACTTGACTAAATCACCTTTAAAATAGCCAATATACAAAAAATACACTTGTGCTAACTGCCAGAAAATTTACACACTCGGGTTATTTTGCTGTAAGTTATGTTACTTTTCCTATTTTTATCATTGCCAGTCACATCACACTGAATTTGATACCCCCTAGACCTTCATTAGTGTGAATTTTATACCCCTAGAGGTTGTCCCCGCATTTGCAGCTATAGGTCCGCTTCTTTTTTGGAACGATCATTGGTCCCCGACCAAAAATTTTTTCAAGAACCCTCCCCACTGGAATTTTATTCCAAAATATCTAAGTAATATTTTTAAAATAAACGTGCATTGCCCCCAAATCTGAGCCTGTAAAAAGAGATACGACGAGGTCTTCCAGAAAGAAGAATAAATAGGAATAAGCGGAGGGGAAAGGACATGGTGGAAGGAATGCTTAACTGTCGTCACCTGATCCATTTTTGTACAATTCTCTGGTTACCACCCTTGATTTTCCTTTTACACATTTGCTTCCTATAATTGGTACCACAACATATCTTTTGCGTTTTCTCTTTCCATTGGTCTCAAAATCAGTACCACATTCCCATATGACGTCATCAGTTAAGGAAAGAGTGAAAAAATACATGATATAGGGCGCAAATTGATATTGTTCACATTTTACTCAAAACCATCCAGAAACGCCCTTTGTGAAAATAGTAATTTCCCCATCATGTAAAGCCAAATTAAACACTCCTACCTTTTTTAATTTTTCATGCTACTATCTCCCCCCCCCCCCCACCCCCATCCCTCACTTTGGGAGCGTACCAAGTCAATTGCGGGCTCAGAAGCGGGGGTTTATAAAGTCGGAAAAAATCTTAGAGGATTAATAATATCTACTATATCTGTGAATACTAGTAGTCAAAATACTGCTGATTATTGTGTCTGTGCGCTTAAAACCTTGAAATGTGTCATTTTAAAGACTTTTTAAACATTTTTAATCATCTTTTGTTCGAACATACCGCCCATACTCGAAAATCTAACCAATCATTGCACAACTTGACCTACGCGCAATTAATCGCCTAATTCTGACCCTTTTCACGTAGCTTTCCTATTCCGTTAATACGGTGCACATCGGGTTCTTGGTATAGCAAAAGGGCCGCCGTGTAACTTCCGGTTTCCTCACGCTCGCAGCGGCGATTGCCTATCCGTGTGTAGAGATCAGTTGGTGTTTAATACTAGAGCAATCAATGCACCCATAATTGACCCCTGGATGACCTCACCTGTTACCCATAATAATCGCCTGTCTCAATATATAAGCAAATATCAGAGCTGAAGAGTGTTACTAAAGTTTACACACCCACGACAGACACACACACACATGCTGATCATAAGTATCCGATACAGCGGACGACCAAAAATGACCAATCACTCTACCTACAACGAACTCCAAACCAGCACCAGTTTATAACATCGGTAACCTACTATATCCACATTTAACACTTTTATAAAGCGCTTGAGGCTTGAACTTGGTTCCAACTGGGAATGCTACTACACAGATTCACATTAAATGCTGAATCTACTGTCTCTTGCGTTCAAGTAAACTGATGATTTTAAATTTACTTTAATCCTCAGGAAATAGATGAAAACCTTTCAAATCTTTCCTGGACATTCATTCCATAACATGGTCCAGAAAAAAGAGTACAACTACCATGACAATCATTAGTGCAACTATTGATTTTTCAGTCAGTGTCATGATAGATTCACCCAGTCACCTGGACTTTTCAAATTACTCTCTGAAAATCAATGAGTTTCCACTATGTGTAATGTCCAACCAAATACGGGATGTTTTCGAGTCCTCTCCTTTAGACTTGATACACCACATCAATTCTACTTGTATTCGCTGGGACCTTTAAAGAAATGTTCTTTGTTTAATAGAAATTTTTTGTTTAATTTTTCGTTTTTGACTAATTTCAGCTTCATATACAACATTTGTTAGTTAATTTTAAATTCATTTAATTATTGTTTTGTTTACTCCGTATTACATTTTATTTTATTACATGTTCTTAATTATATTTTCCAAATACCTCTGGAAACCAACTTCGATGCTTTCCTTACAGATATTGATTTGGTTGGTAATAAACTTATACAAGCTAATTTAGATGATCCTTTATCTGTGTCGAGCTGCATACCCAAAGTTACTGCCGTCAAATTGATAGTGGAAGTTTGACTTTTCAAATAGATCTTTACATTATATCGAATCAAAATCGCGATGTCCCTATGGCCACCTCTGACGACTTCGGGTGACTTTTAAACACAAATATCATTGTCGATTCCATATCCAAAGATTATCAAATTAATAGTTTTTCTGTGTTAATGCGCCAGTTTTATAGAATAACCTTTAAATATTGTTTGGTTAATCAATCACGAAATACTATGAATGGATTTATCCCGTAAAATGCAATTAGGGTGTGTCTCGAACTATTACATATGAATCAGCCTTTGGGTGACTAAACATTTTTAGATGGTCTAAAAAACTTCTTCCACACAAGGCTGGAATAAAGGCAATATCGTGTTCAAACCGACACACTCGCAAAAATACTCTCTATACTTCGAGGCACAAACGACAGGAACCGGTCGTAGATTGGCAAAAATGAAATAAAGTGCATTGTATTCTCGAGGACAAACAAGCCGTCGAGAATTCGACTATTCGAAATTATTGTCACTCACTCACTCACTCACTCACTCCTCACTCACTCACTCACTCACCACTCACTCACTCACTCACTCCTCACTCCCTCACCCCTCACTCACTCACTCACCACTCCTCACTCCACTCTATTCTACCACTAGGCTACTACGATTACGGCTACGCTACTATTACTGCTACACTCTGCTACTACTACTACGATACGCTGCGCTACTAACTACTATCGTACTACTACTACTATACGACTACTACTACTACTACTCCTACTACTAACTACTACTACTAGCTACTAATACTACTACTACTACTACTACGACTCTACTACTACTACTACTACACTACTTACACTACACTGCTACTGCCTGCTACGGCTGTACTGCTACTACTACTACTACTGCTGCTACTATACTTCGGACTGAATAAGGAGTGACGTCATAGATTTCACGCAGTAAATCGCAGAAACCGCAGCTGTATCGCGATCCTACAAAGTCCGGCGTGCGCGATACCATGCACAATAGCTGCGCGAAAGCTATGACAACACTTCTTAGTTCAGTCCAAAGTATACTACTACTGATACTGGACTACTACGACGACTACCTCTACTACTATACTACTACCTACTACTACTACTACTACGACTACTACTACTACTACTTCTACTACCTACCACTAAGCTACTACTATTACTACTACTCGCTACTATTACTGCTGCTATTGCTACTGTTACTTCTACTGCTACTACAATACCACTGCTGCTACCTACTACTAGTAACTAATACTAGGGTAATACTATCTATTACTACGCACTGGTACAGGACGGCGCCCGGGGCGGTCGCCCCTAAAGTTTACATATATTACATTAAAATTAGGTTCTTTTACCTATATTAGTCAATCGTCGTAAATTTTTCGCCCTCCTATGATTTACCCTAAAGCGCCGCCCTGACTGCTACTATTAGTGCTACAATTGCTACTACTTCATACTGCCTACTGCTACTATTACTCCTCTTACTCTTGCCCTTCTACCTCTTATCCTACTGCTACTGCTACTATAGCAGATTTTCAAATTAAGTGAGACCTCTTGCAAATTTCGAAGGGGATATTGATATTGGGTTCATCCCCGGTCCATGGGGGATACGATGCAATTTGTTGCCCATTTACAAAACATATGTTTCCATGTACACAAGTTACTGTACAAAATCGGCTTGCTGAACTGATGCATTCAGTTGCTACATGGTCTGTTAATGATAGACGGACTGTTAAATCCGCTTTGCGCTAATTCCTCTTAATAATACAGGTTGACCATTGTTTGATGCCAAATCAACACTTTTAAAATGTATGTGAAATAAGTATTTAGGCCAACCGGTGTTTACTAGCTACATTACTGTACATTGTAATTAGTACATGAATGTGACAGACCTAAAACTTTTTAATTAGGTACTCACTTATTTTGAAATCTACTATAATGTCTTCTGCTTTTGCTACTGGTACTTTGTACGGTGACTCTGTATACATGTAGGTTTTATATTGCAACGACTGCTGTAAATCAACTACAATCCTTATTGCCAAAGTCTGGAACACTTAAAGGCCTACTCAGAAATTTCCGCCGGGGATGGCGCCCTCAATTTCTAAAATAATCGTGTTTTTTACATGTGCACAATGCCTTGTCCACGTACTAACCACTGTGTGAATAGCTCAGCTCAAACGACGTCCTTCATATAGAAAATCACAAATTTGTTATAAAATTCTGAATCCGGAAGTTTTGCTACAGCGTATCCTATGGCATGTTTTATACTACACATAATATTGACTACGTCAAAACGAAAAATTCGTTTCCATCTCTAACTTGGAATTAAGAATTTTACGTGACTATCTTTAGTTCTTACTGACTATATTAATTAATCAGCCTTTAAGCTTTTAAGCTTAAAAATTTAAAAAACTTAAAAGCTTATTCGAGTGTGAATACTCGCCCCCACTCCCCTGACAACTTGTTTTAGACCTCAGTGTTTTCAGCAAGTTATAATGGGCGTGTTAACATTGTAAGATGAGAACAAGAACGCGTCCTTTGTCCCTGCTTTCAGTCAGCTTGTTTGCCCAATTTTCACCCAATAAGTCTCACGCTTGATTGAATCAAGAAAGGCGCGAAGCGTTCCAAGAACTTTTGCGAGGATGGTAGTTACTTCCACAACCTTCTCACGATACTTTTTACATCTAATATTGGACGAAAAAAACAAGGTTTGCTATTCTTTACATGCTTTCCCTAAGATGTACTAAGTTGTATTACAACTTACATCTTCACTGAAAGTATCAAGGTTAAAATGCGTACTCTTGTTAAAACCGAATATTAACCAATTGAATTAACGATGTCTGCTTCTAATTAAAATAAAGAATACAACTTTGTCTAATATAATAATACATAATGTACACGGACATCGTACGGCCGTCAAAACCCAAAATTGAGACCATGAAACTTGTATAACAGAAACATATCATACCCACCTTCTCTTAATTACACATATACAAACAAATATTACGAATGCTGTAAAGGTTGGTATTGTCATTTCAATAGGTGCAAAATTAAGAGAGGCAGAAGCACTTATTATTTTCGTTAAGTCACGTACTGTACAAATAAAATAAGACCGCAGAGAAAGGTTCACTCGTGCATGTGTAACATTTCCTTTATGGCCGAACAATTTTATGGTTTTTGAATAACTAGTTAATTTTTTTGTAACTGTCTGATATACCTTAGCGTAATTATTTAACGGTAGCTCACTTTTCATGATACAGAAATCAAGGAACTAAAATTAATGCCTATTGTGTTATAAATTTATAACGTTTCTGAAGGACAAAAAATGTTCAAAGAACCTTGAATTTGGCGATTGGGACCCACCCACTTGATCGGCAGAGGACAGCATGCGCCTTTTTCGCTCTGACTTAATATTACAACGTTAGTAATGGCGCTATCAGGTGCTTTTCAAATTTATATTTTTAAAACAATAATACAAATCAGATTTTCTGCATTTTTGTATCACGTATACGCTCTTAAATATACCAACGCAAGTGAAAAGATGAAAGCAATCTAATAGGGATAAAATTGCATAACATTAGAGGCTTCTGGCGTATCTAGCGCGGCCGGTCGATTTTTTGCCAATATTTCTTTTGAAAAAAAATAAAATGCGTAATTCTAGAGACTTCATCTTCACTTGAACCTACCTTCTGCAAATCAAATTTTCAAATATTTTCGCGTTGATCGCTGAAATAACTTTTACTAAATCCCGTTCACAAAACCATTTTATAATCAAATGTTATCAATCTTCTTTAACATATTAATTAAAACCATGATAAATGAAATTCGACATTGCTTTCATTGATATAATTAGTTTTGATTACATTATGGTAAAGGGTGATAAAATGCAACCCATATAACCCATGATGATCGCTTTTTTGAATCACCCTATACACTACTAAATCTTTAAAATGATAACTCTATGTTTTTTTGTTACCTCAAATAACAATTAAAACCATTGCACGTCTTAATATACTTTGATTTTTATCCTTTTGTTCGCCTTTTCATTTGTAAAATATGTGATTGCATCATTAATAAATTGAACTGGTATACTACTTAATGAACATATAAACAACAAATTTTGTTCGTTTTTCCTTCTTGTAAGTTTGTTGTTGTTATTAAAATAAATTTAATACTTCGTGCCTCAATGGACACCTTACAAATCTTACTGTTTTGGTCTTTTCTTCAGCTTTAATATTATTAAACGTTGTTTTTAATGTTAATAACTAAATACTTAATTAAACTTTTATTTAAAAAAAAAAAAAAAAAAAACTTACCAAATTTTTTTTTGTGTAGGAGAAATAATGGCAAATTTAAATAAAAAAAGAAAAATTAAAGTTTTTTGTTTGTTTTTCATTGTTTCATATTTGGTGGTTGCTTTGTCCATTCTTTGATATTTTCTTATTATAATTAACTAATACTTACATAGTACATAATAAAACCTAAACTATATTAGACTATACGTACTGAATAACACCCAAAACACTCTTTCTTACTTGTTTTGTTTATTTTATAAAAAATTAAAAAAAAAATATTTTTAAAAATATAATATTTATATAGTACTTAATATATAACTCTTATGTTCTTTAGTATTCAATCACACGTTCATATTCAATCCGCTTCGTTTCGTACTGAGTTTTTGGTCTGCGTTTAGTTTTGCTTCATTATTCCAATTCAAAAAATATTATTAATAGATTAATAGTTATTTAATAAACCATTAAAATTGACTCATGTTGTTTTCGGGTAGCCAGGAACACTTAGATATGTCAAGCACGTCTTTCTTCCTTTTTGGCGCCGTTCTTTCATTTAAAAGCATTTGTTTCTATATCTGTGTTGTCTAAACCAGACATAGAATGTTCTCGAACGAGCGGCACATGATTACCATATATACAAATGCATTGGCAATAGCGCATGCTAGTAAGATTTTTTTCTGGAATAAGGAAAAGTTTTTTGAATTTTTTTATTTAGTTATTTTATTGGACTTTATCGTTTCTTTCTTTTTTGTTGTTATTTTGTTTGTTTGCTTCGTCTTTGGTTTTTTTTTCTTCTCAATGTATTATATTTTTTTTTCAGAAAACCCATATAGAATAACATAACGCCTCATTTGTTTTTTATTCAGAGAATGTTCGGTAGATGTCCATGAATTAGAACATGCAGTTGCTATCAATCTATAAGCCCGACAGGATTAGGATTAGGCAAGGTAGCATTTATTGCAGGACCCTTCAATAAATAGTACGTAAAAACCTTAAATATATAAACCCCATTAATTTATTTGTTAACAACAACACAAGATATTCAGAAAACTTCTTCCTTACTGTTTTTAATTGTTAAAATATTTTTGTGTCGATTTCATTCTCCCTATTTTGTCCCTATAATAAATGTACAATATAATACAGATCTATGTATGTCTGTATTAATTGACTTCACTCGGGTGAATATGCATAAGTGGTCGATGTTTAATAACGTTATAAAATGTACGGATAAGATCCTTTTTTTTGTTCATCCACTTGCAAAGTCGTGTACATGACACTGTTGTGTAACTTTACACAACCAGTACTATAAAGTATGGATAAAGGTCGTTTCATACGCCACTGGAATGCAGTGCAGTGCTGCTGTAGTACCGATATATCGATCACTTTCTACTGCAACTTGTAAACCCACTGCAATGCAATGTTAAAATGATTTAACGTTGTTGCAGAAATTGATTGCGATCTTGGGCAGAGACTTCTATTCGGGCAATGCAAAATCACTGCATTGCAATTGCAGTGGGGAAGTCTGAACGGACCTTTAGGGTTTCTCAACTGGTGGGACTAAGGTGTTTTGAGGTGAAAGACACACCAATACCACATGAAAAATTACACAAGAAAGGAGTTATTGTTAACCTAACAGCTTTGCTACAGACAAACCCATTGTTGAGAACCCATCCCTTTTTAGTCGGTCTTTGCCCGATTTAATTGATCAATCTTAATAGTTACGAATTAATGCAATTGTACGATCATGTTGTATTCTTTTGCAACATATTTACCAAATCAACTTAACGGCCATGTACAAACTTTGCAAGGCGCCCATCCAAAGCAAAAAACAATACATACGTTTTCAAAGTATTAATAAACAGTAGTGAAAACCAAATGTAGATCAATATACCTAAGATTTCAAACTCCTTATTTAAGCTAAACATTTCCGTAATCAATTTACATGCAACGAAGGATTTCAATTAAAATTGGGAATATCGCAACAACCCACAATTTTATTTCGGTCTTGTTAATAATGATATCGATAGTGAAAATTAATACATTTGATATCGTAAAAGCTGCATGGATATCTTTCCAACCATACTTTGTTATGACAAAGGTAACGTATATTGCAGTGAACACAACGGGATAATTGACTTCCATGTCCTATACAGAATGGCGAAGCGGGTGTATCTTTGACCTCATCTCATTTTTTAAAATCCACTATTTTTTAAACGTGTTTTTTTCACCAATGTGACGTATTTTTGAGGGTTTTGGTATTAAATTAAATCGAAATATAAGTATTGAAACAAAATAACACATACTTCAAGATCAATACTATTAAACCACTATGAGATTTATTCTTTAGCTGTATATAAGATACTGCATCACTGAGTTGGTCAAAGAGTATCAAACCATGATTTTAGATATTAAAAAATTTGTTTAGGATATGCCTTATTTAATGATACTCGTATTTTGAATTAAAATACTAAAACAAACAACAAATCAAAAACTTAAAAAATAAAATGTTATTTACATCATTTTCCATCAGTGTGAAGTGTGGTTGGTAAGGAAAAGTGCTCATATGGTATGAAGTATGTGTTTTTTAGGGAGAAAACTTTTGACAAAATATTTTTTATATATTAGTTTTAAAGCTTTCAGTTTTTTTAAACTAAAATAAATTACAGAATATTCAAATATTGTAAAAACCTTTAAAATTATTTATATTTTTTTCTGCTTTTAAACACTGTATTTTAACATTGTTTGATTTTTTTTTGTACTGTATTTTGTATACATTTCATGTAGTTAAGTACAATATCGTAAGATGATGGAAATTGTTATTACTGTATATATATATCTATAATATCTATATCTATATATAACATCATAGTAAACAGTATATTTCCAGGTGAACTATCTTCGAAGTAAGAGTGCTTCATCCCAGTACAGGAACTGTTACGATGAGTTATATTACGCCCCCATAATCGTAGTGGTTGGCAACTATCGACTATTTTATCCGTCTGAAGATCGGTACCCAGTGATCGTAGGTGGGGTTCTACGTTGAAACTCAGAGTACAGAGTAACGGTTGCCTTCCAGAGGTCTATACTTTGTAATATATATATATATATATATATATATATATATATATATATATATAGAATAATAGGTCTTTTTTATGTTTTTTAGATTTTTTAAACTAAAAGTAGAAGAAATAAAATATTGTAAAACATTTTAAAATCTTTTTTACAACTTTTAGTTTTTTTTTTACAATTTGTATTTTTTTCTGTATATTCTATTTTGTATAATTTTTCTATGTGTAACACAAATATTAGTACAGTAATGAAATTATCCTTTTAATACTTTTGATTTTTAGGTTTTTACTAAAATTAAAATGAACAGAAAAATCAAATATGTTAAAAAAATTAAAATATTTTAAGATTTTTTATAATTGAGTTTCCCCTGTACATTTGCTATTGTTGTATACATTTTTCTGTGTGGAACTACAAAATTACAAATATTTTTACTTTTTTTAAAAAATAATGTTGTGTATGTTATTATCTACAAATATAGTTAGATAATGAAATTGGTTTGTTTTTGTATGTTCTCTACAAAAATACAAATAAATTTCAGATGAAATTGTCTTTTGTTTTGATTTTTGTATGGTTGTTATCTGCAAATGTACACATATAGTCAGATGAAATTGTTTATGTGTATGTTATTATCTACAAAAAAAACATATAGTCAGATAATGAATTGGTTTTTGTTGTAATTTTGTAGGTTGTTCTACACAAAATACAAATTAGTCAGATGATGACATTGGTTTTTGTTTTTGATTTTGTATGTTGTTAACTAGCCAGATATACAAATATAGTTAAGATGATGAAAGTGTTTTTGTTTTGTTATGTTTTCTATAAATATGCACCTTAGTCGTTTGAGAATTGATGAAATTTGGGTTTTTGTTTTTTTATTTTTGTATTCTTATGACAAATATACAAATATAGTCAGATGATGATTTTTTTGTTGTTGTATGTTATCTCAATATACAGATAGTCAAGGAAGATGAAATTTTTTTGTGTTGGTTTTGGTTTTGTTATTTTATTTAATATTACGTTCTTTTTGTATTTTGTTATCTACCAAATATACAAAATATGAAAAAAACATCCGGATCAGGAATTTTTTGTTTTTTAATTTTTGTATTTGTATGTTGTTTTATTCTACAAATATACAAATATAGTCAGATGGAAATGTTTCGTGTAATGGGATTATCTACAAATATTACAAAATTAGTCAGAAAGAAATTGTTTTTTGATTTTGTATGTTATCTACAAAATAAAAAATTCAAAATTCAGATGAAATTGTTTTTTGTTTTTGATTGTTGTATGTTGTTATCTACAAATGCTAGCAAATATAGTCAGATGAAATTGTTTTGTTCGTTTGTGCTGTTATTATCTTCAAATATAAATTTTTTATATCTTTTATACCTTTCTGAAATTCTGACGTTATTAAGATCTACAAAAATACAAATATAGTCAAGGTGAAAATTCAGGTGAAATGTTGTGTTGTTAATTTTGTATGTTGTCTGACAAAATAGTCATGATTTGTTTTTTGATTTTTGCATGCGTATCTACAAATATATAGTTAAGATGAGAATGAGAATGTTGTTATTTCTGCTTTTTATATGTTATCTACCAAATAAAAAAATATAAAGTCAGATTGATGAAATTGCTTTGGTCGTGCCCCCTGTTGGGATAAAATAAGCATGCTGCTGGCTGGGAGGCCTTGAGGGAGCTGACCGATAAGTAAGCTTACCCCACCTATAAGAATCAAAGGTGTGATGAAAAAAAAGAGAGCGACTTGACACATGGTTCCAGCACTTTAGTTCTCTACTGGGCAAGCCAGTTTGCAGACTAAACACTAACCTTGATGAAACGTTCTTCAATCACAAGATAGCAGGACACCTTCCCATCCAGCCTGGACCTTTCACTATGGAGGAGCTTCCGATCTGCCCTGAATGAAAACGGAAGACACCAAGAACACCTGGTCCCGACAAAATTCCTGCAGTAGTCTGGAAGAATCACTATCCATGATTCTATTTTACTGTTAGAATTTTGGTAATAACACTACAAATTCTTTTTGGGAAACAATCCGGCTGCCTTTTCAACATAATCACATTCCTCTACCAAAGAAGGCGACCTCCAACAACCCCAAAAATACAGAGGAATTACACTGCCACCACTGGACTCTAAGATCTACAACTCCATGCGGCTCAACAGAAAAATCCCCTTCCTAACAAATAGATCCCATTCTCAGACGAACCCAGAACAGGTTTCGCAAAGGCCAGATCACCACTACATCAGAAACTTGCCCAAGAAGGATCATAGAAGAGTTGAGAATTTCAGAGAAAAGCTTCAATTGTGTTTGTAGATTTGTCCAAGGCTTTTGACAGTGTTAACAGGGATTTTCAGGGCTTGCATATTCTGCCAACTACTTTTGTCACCAGATGAGACTCTGTTCCATCATGTATGATTAACCCTAAAGCTTGTGCAGACCATGGATGGGCCCACAAAGGAGTTCCTAACAACACTGGAATACTCCAAGGAGATACTCTTGCCGCCTATCTTTTTAGTCGCTGGTTGATTACATCATCAGACAGAGTCTCGACATCATGAACGACAAAGGACTCCGAAATCAAACCCAAGGTCAGACGTCACATCGGTCAGCATCTCACAGACCTTGCTACGCAGATTGATCTAGCTCTAACAAGATGATCTGATATGTGGTGGCACAAGATCTACTAACATCATGGAAGCTGCAGACACAAGTTCTGCATACATCTAAATGCCCAAGAAGACTGAATATATGACTGACAATGGGAAACGATCATCAAACCTATCTGCACAGCAGACGGTAGCCAACCAAAGAGGTCAAGGACTTCAAGTATCTAGGGGTCCGTATGTTGCCGACAGCAAGAAGATTCCTGTCACGAAAGGACAAGCTTGGAATGGAATGCAATAAAACTACACCACTATGGCAATTTGGTGTCTCCAATTCAACCAAGCTGAAAATCTTTGAGCTGTGTAGAGAGTATTACTGTTATATGGATTGAGACCTGGACCATGAAGAAAAGAGCTTACAGGATAGACTGGATGGCCCCTACACCAAGCTTTCTTATGCGCAGTACAAAACATACGAGCTGGGCGTGAGCACCAAGACAAAGACGAATATGGAGATGGGGGTGGCCTCAAATTTAATACTTCTGTTGCCAAACGCGTGCACGATTGCCGGTCCACTGTCATCGTTGCGATTGACCCAAGTAGTCTCAGACGGACATGTTGGAAGTTACCAGCCACAAACAGGGGTCGTCGCCCCTCTTTAACTACATTGATGTGATTGCTCGACGACATCGCAGGACATCTGCACATCCCCAACCTAAGGACAACAGGGACATTTTGGCGCTCGCACATGGTGACAGCATCTCGGCTTTGCGGCCGTTAGATAGATTAGATAGATATAGGGGATAAAAAAATAACTTTAAAGGTCACTAGCGCAGGAATATTTTTTTTACAAAAAATAACAAACTACTACCCAATTTTGACTCAAAGTTGGGTTTTTGTACTGGGTAGTGTGATTGTTTCTTTCTTATCTTTATAAAATAAAAAAGATTCCAATACCACCTCTGTAGTAGTAAAGTTCAATGACCTACGAGAAAAAAAAACAAAATCACATTTTCATCGCGACGAATTTTGGTATCGAGGATTCTGACTTTTTCTCCAATATTACCAGTTTTCCGAAAGTTACGGACGCCCCATGTCAACGGCCTAATAACCTATTTTTTTTCATTTTTCCAAAATGATGGGTTTTTTAATTTTGATAATTTTTACCAAAAATTGAGCAGAAAGGTACTAAATATCAACTTCTCAAGGTAACCAAATTTCAACGCTCTAAAATTACGTTGAGCATTCTGCTCCTACCCCCTATAGTCAGTACAAACGTTCTAAAATTTAAATTATTTTCAAATATTGATAGTTTTATCTGCAAACCGAAACTGGGATGAATGATACGTATATAGCGGGATAGGAAACACACAAAGCACAGTTCAGCTGTTTTGCCTAGGATGATTTTAAAAAAAAAAAGAGAAAATTGACCATTTTAGGAAAATGAATCTGATTAAAATCAAAGAAAATAAATTAGAAGAACTTTTTTTGGTTTTCATCAATTTTGTGGACAAGTTTGGGGACACAAAATAGGTGTACAGGTTTCCGGACGAATCCGACGCCTTTACAAACTTGTCATTTTGGATAATAGTACTGCTAATTTATAAATTCGATTTCTATAAATTCCTTTGTAGCATTAAAACAAAATGGATATATCATAAAACGCATAAAAGAATCTAGTAAGCAATGAAATCTAACATGCCATTATAAAAATGTTGAGCATAAAGTTTAATATGTACACATGTGATGAACGTAAATAGATGAATTAGGGATTCATATCTATGCGAACATTTGCACTTTATAATGTATCTACTCACCTTATATCTCGGTTTTAACAATTTCGGGATCAAACATCCTCTGAAAAACATAATGAAACCTTACCCTCGACAATATGACTTGAAGTGTCCACGTATTAAAAAAAAATCGAATAGCGATTGTTTTTTGTGCGGTAAAACCCCATAAACGTATTAAAGCGAATGGCTTTATATTCAAAAAACACTCTTTATGTAAAGATTTTCAATTGACCGGCGTTCGAATAGTTTAAACCGTTCGCGTTAGACGTTTACGATTTTCCGCAACCGGTCGGTTTTCATGAAAACGGTTTGCATTTCCAGAAACTTTGTGTCTTGGTTAATAAGTCTTTTCAAGAATGCTTTATTGGAACAAAAAACGGTCACATTTTGATAGGGCGCACGTTGAGCTCTATTGGGCATATATAGTTTGCCCTATGCTTCCGTTTCTTTTATAGCGAGATATTTGCCTTCAACACATCGAAAAATAGGAGGAAAATTGATGGCCGCGAAAACACAAACTAAAAATTTAAAAAAAATTTAAAAAATACGTAGCAGCTTGAATTCTTTCCGAATATCAATGTTTCTTGTTGTGATTGATGAAACATGTGCAGAAAATTATGTAATGATGTTTTCCTTGTATTCCACTTCGATTTTAGATTTTTTGAACACAAACATAATGTACGTGAAAACATTGTTTATGACGTTATCCTCACAACAAGCAGTTCCTACGTTGGTTAAAAACTTCTACTAAGATAGTATTGGGCATCTTATTTCAGGTAAACAAATGCGGCAGCTGGAAATAGTGTTTTTTCAGCTCACAATGACTATTAACCATTAAAAATGTTGAAATTTGTAAAAAAATGTTGACCTTTTTTAGGAAGTGTATTACGTTATCCACATTTCAGCAACCAAACGGCTATGAAAAAGTGATCAAGAGTGGGATAGATACTTATTTACGACCACAAAACTTATATAAACTTTCACTTAGATTTTAATCGTTTCGTCAAGGGAGATGTGGAACAATGGTCAAAATGTTTAACTAGTTTATTGGGTCTTACGTTATTGTTTATTACGTTGAATGCAATTTAGTTTACATCATCAAACTATAATTTGGCCATAGAATTGATTATGGTGTCAATTTAACATGTACTTTCGAATAAATTATAGAAAGGTTGTTTGTGTCTTAATATTGTTTATTATGACGCTAATTTTTAGGCAGAATTCAATACCCAAGGATAACTAAAAAACTAAAACAATGGAGCATATTTCTTGAGTTCAATTAGCTCCATCAAACTTTAAAATAAACTCTCAGTTCCAAATAACAAATTGTTCCAAGCAACCTCTCTGATAATGTCATCAGTAGGCATATTGTTGATTTAAAAGTTTGATAACGTAATAAACCCGATCTTTTGCTGACCAAAATGTTTGCTGTGCACAAGTGCAGAAACGTAAGAAGGTTGTTGGCAAGTTATTTTCCGTAATAGGTTATGAAACAGTTAAAGTTTATTAAAACACAAAACATAACAATTTTGAGACAATTTTTTTGGGGGTGTCTTCCGCCAAAAATGCACCGGTTCATGAAAAATCGACCAACCTCGTTACATAACTCGTGACTGTGTAAAAACACAACAGATTATGTAAGGATTGCAGTAATGCAGTATTGTGTATATAGGGGACTAAAGAAATAAATATAATTCAGGATTCAGGTCGGATACAGGGTAAAGGTAGATATCCGCACTAGACAACTGTATGTACTATTCAAAGAGAATTACCAGAGAATTGGAGCAAAGTCTCAAGAAATCCGTTGACGAAAATTTACAACCGCAATATAATAAACAGAAAAAAAGTACCCTTTAACCTTACACAATATTTTATTTATCAAAGCACCCATGAAAGAAAAAGGAAAAGAAAAGAAAGATGAAAGAAGAGAAAGAAAAAACAGAAGAAAAGAAAGAAAAAGAAAGAAAGACAGACAGACAGACCAGTCAACGCAGTATGGCCGAGGATATTGACACTATAATCGTGTCAATAGCCATTTCGGGCGACGGTATTGACACGATGTTCGATCGTGCAATAGCCATTTGGGCGACATTGACAATAGATTCGGGCGAAGTTATTGACACGATGATCATCGTGTCAATAGCCATTTAGGTCGGAGGCTATTGACACGATGTGATGAGGGTTTGGACCATATGGTCCTGGAGCATAAGTAACCTAATCTGGAGAAATATACTAAGTCCAATTTTAGTGGCACATGCTCCACGACCAGATGGCATGAGTCCTGGGCAGTAATTGATCAGGAGGAAGAGAGAGATGGATTGATTAGAATATTTCTCCACGGCTCCAGGAGATATTTGCCATATGCTTAGGCCTGGACCATTTGTGTATTTCAAATATGCTCAGGAGCATTATTCAATTATGCTCCGGGACATATGGAAAATGGTCCTGACCATATTTGACATATTTTCCAGATGCTCGTTAGTTATTTATGCTCCAGGGACCATATGGTAAATGTGATCATGGACAATATTGACTTATTTTCCAGATTTATTATGCTCCAGGACCATAAGGCCTGGACCAGATGGTCCTGGAGCATAATTTCGGGTCAAAAATCCATAGAAGCCACCCTTACGCCTATCGGTTCCAGAGCCATCACTTTTCACAACTGATGACGTGTCAATAAGCCATTTCGGGACGACGTTATGGACACGATCATCGTTGTCAATAGACACTTCCCGCAGATTTACGTGTGTTGACTTTTTTTTTCCAGACCAGACAATCAAACGACCCACCACCCAATCTGTACCCCGCCGGCTCTGACAAACTATTTTCAGAATGAAAAATGAATATTATTCAGTATATTTTCCATCCCGCCTACAGATTATTTTTTTCCCACCTTCTCAGGCTGATAAATCCAGTCTAAATGGAATACCCCCCAAACTATAAGGAAAAACAAAGTGGTTAGTAAATGTTATAAAGAGATAATAAACGTACGTCTTTACGTGTGAGAGGCAGTTTGGCGGACATCCAGTTACCTTCAAAAAGGCTAGTTCCAGACTAAAATTAAGTAATGTCTCTGTTGAATCGTTAATCACGTGGTTTATGTTAGGAAATTGGAAGGATACGCGACATCGTCAGGCTGTGTCCGTAGATTAGGACAGCAGGCGAAGCACTTTCAGATAATTATGCAGATATTCCGAGGTTTTCTATGAAGAAATCGCATCCATTGGGAAGGTGAATTGAACTCAATCGCTGGCACCTGATACTTGCCAATAAGACTTCTGGACGTTGGTGTTATGAATCGTATTTTTGTCTTACAGGCATCCGGTTTGAAACTCGTACCCCGGAAACGAGCCGTCTGTCGACATCTTTGAACGAGTTCTTATGGACTGGCGGTGTTGAGACGGGTTTGCGGATGGCGAATACATGACCGGCATCACGTTTTTTTCAAGAAATGAGGTTGTCAAGTTTGGGTGTTGTTAAAGTCAAGAAAGTCTTATTGAATGTAAGCTGAGAAAGTGTATCTTGGTTGTCATAACAATAACATTTACCAGGCCATCGGTTATCCATGCATACACTTCATTTCAGTTACACAACCAAGTCGGCAGCCCAACTGGCTTGATTATTTCAGTGTTAATTGCTTGAAGGTGCAAAAATTGTTAAAGGTTTGGGATCTGTGGTGTGGAATAAGGTGTTGAATGATTGGTAAGCTGTGGAGTTCACACACGCTTAGGAAGTGTTTGAATAAAGTTAATTATGGAAGCTATTTTAGCAGCCGGAGATTGAGCACAACAAATTATGAGTATTGACTCCCTACTCATAGTTCAGATATATCTTATGATGAATCTCTGCTGAACACTGGGAATATGCCATTGCTACACGACGGTGTCTTTCAGTACACCTCCCTGCGCAGGTGATTTTCAACAATCTTGCATTCCTACTTCACTGCACGGAAACTCCGCGTTCCGACACGCTACTGGGCACTGCACAACCATCCGCTCAGATATTGCTGGGCAGGATATGGAGGCGGGCCGGCGGCAGTATTTTTCCTTGTACATTTCAGCTACTGTCCGCCTGCAAGAGTAATAATTAAGATTAAGTTGAAAATAAGAAATCTGAAAAAGGTACACATTCCACATTAAAAAAAACAACAACAAATTCGATGCACGCACATACAACATACACACACAAAACACCACACATACATTACACCATAATACAAAGCGCGCAAGCACTTTGTGATTTCAAACATTTACAATGTGCTATCTTTTTTGAACATCGAAACGTTCAAAAGGAGTGGATGCATTGCTATAAAAATTTAAGATATGTTGGTCCCCCTCAGTTTGAATAAATTTACGTGCTGCCATGAGTTAAAGAAGAAAATGTGAAACCCAGGGTGCATGACATCGACCGATGATGTGCGCATACAAGATTGCTTGCTGCCAATGCTGACACAAGAAATTCCCCAATTTAGAAAATCCTTTTTTTTGTCAAATTAATTTACGTTTTATAAAGTATTGAAATATGGATTCTTTAAAGGGGCCATTCGTGATCCACAGCGTCGTTCCCCCCGACTTACCTAAAACAAATTGAGATTTTTGTATCTCCTGAACCGGTGACATTAGTATCCACGTGTACCTAATCAATAAATACGTGCAAATTCAGTCGTATCTGTAAGGAATTCGCAATTTGGTATTTTCTGTCGGTAATGGGTAAAACGGACAGAAATTATAGGCATAGAGCATATCTCATAATACAAAACCGCCAGGTCGGAATCAACTAAAAGGTTGTGAATAAGCCTTTCTAAGGGATATCTAGTGAACCATAATAAAACAGAAATGTGCGGGAATCACGCAATGAATCTTTAATTTATAGGAACTATTTCTAAATACGAAAAAAGTGAATTTTAAAGCAATATCAGCACATTTTTAAGAGCGCCCCAAATTTCAAATTTGACATTTTTTCACAGTAGTGTGGTAATTGAATAGTAAACTGTACCTGTGAAATGGTAATGCTTCTTTAAGCGATCTTGTAATTAACTATCGGCATATCCGATTGTAATTTAACGGTGAGCTGGAAAATGCCAAATTTCTGTCCGTCCATTGAGAATAGTGCCACCTTACTAAATGACCTCTAACTGAATTTGTCTGAACAAACTGAACAATTAATGAGTGAGTCCATAGACACGACTACTTGGCGCAATATTCCCGGCTATTTCATATGGAAAGACGTCGCCAACAGCATATTGAATTAATCATAGGAATCTCCGATATTTAAACCACTTAAGTGCCTAAGATTTGTTTTTTTCGGCGATTTCTCACTCTGTGAAAAATAACTTTGGAACTCTAAAATTTTTTTGAATTGTGTAACTTATCAATGCGCTTCTTTCCATAAAAAACTCGAAATTTCTCGCCCGTTAATTAGATAATTAGCTTGGGTCCCCTAGCAAACCCTGTTGCCAGAACTATTTTTCTGCTTATTATGTTCAATGCATGAAACAAAATTAATTAGATAATCAGAAAAAATAACCCCTTATGGTGCTGAAAAGAAGCATATTTTCACATCATCGACCGACTGCGCGCCATTGCTGTAACAACCTATGGGAAATACATGTCATATTTACTACCCCCCACAAAAATGTGACAAATATCAAAAAGGGTAATGTTTGTGCTAATTATATATAATTTGTCCTTCTAGAGCATATACAAAACATCAAATGATTTGCCAAAGTGTATGCTGTGGAAGCAGGGGGGGTCCCGTGGAAACATCATGATTACATTTGAGCGTTTTGACGATTTCGTAAAACAATGATTTGCCCCTAATTCCAGTGACGATAGACCTGACTAATTGATATTGCAACTTTGCCGTCTTGTGTTACACCCTCAAATGTGGTATGAGTTTCAATTGGAAATTCCCTCGGGAAAGGGTCCCCCATAGGCACACAATGTGAGTGAAAACACCTAAGGCAACGTAAGGTTAAAGGTGCATTTCGTGATTCCAGTACCTTATTTTTTCTTCATTGTTTACTAGATATCCGTGAGAAAAACTTATTCACAACATTGGCGTTGATCGCGATCTTGAGTTTTGTGTTATGAGCATTGCTTGTTTCCCAACGGTCCCATAGGCCACTGTGCTGTTAATTTCTGTATCCGTTTACGGACAGGAAAAACTACAAAATGCGAATTTCTTACAGATACACCCGAATTGCACGTAAGATTAGGTACAGTGGATTTACTAAGGCTGACGGTTCGGATGAGTTATAAAAATCTCAACTTTTTTTAGTAAAGTCGGGGGACGAGGAGTGGATCACGAAATGACCCCTTTAATTATTCTAATAAAAATTCATTCAAGTTCGAAAACTTTACCATTTACAGGTAAAATTTACTAGCCAATTACCAACGGAACTGTGCAAAAATCTCAAATTTTTTTTGGAAACTGGGGGCGCCCCTTCAAACAATGTGCTGGTATTTGCTTCACCCAAATTTTGACTGCAATGGCGCAGTAAAGCGGATCGTAACACAAATACCTCAAAATTTGAAAGATGTTTCAAAGATATTTAAAGAGAATAATTTTTAAAGTAACATCCTCTCTTTTTTTGGCTGTGTGGCTGTGAACATAACTAAACATAACAGTCATAGTAATAGATATCATTAAGGTGCGAAAGACTATGGGGTTGCCGTTCATCTACAAAGAATACAGTTACAAAAGTGCGTTGACCCCTGACTATTCAAATGTTTTTTTGCAGGGTCAATAAAGCAATGTTAAAGCCAACATCTTCACATTATACTGTACCTACCAATATGCGTCTATAAATTACCAGCGATCATAATTTCAAAGGGATGATGCTTAATTCTAATTCACTGAAAAGCGCCCTACAGACTATACTCTGGGCCTATAATTTCGTGGACATAACAAACGCGCTCGTTGCATGTAATGCGTATACGTGCACCATGATCGACCGAAAATGCTGATCACTGAATATGCGTGACCGTCCCGCAATTTCGGCAACTGGACAAGTGAATATTCACACGCGAGAGTATGTGCTGCGGTGCAGTGTGCATGGACCCCGATCATACTGATTGTATCGTGTGGGTATTAGAACACTGGTATGCGGGGTGGCTTGAGCTGGACCACTTATTTGAGGGAATTCATCAAAATACACTCAAGGTTTGAAAAGTGTTTTGGACAATCAAGGGTGCTTTCAGATATGCACCCATACAAAATTGCCAAGTTGGTGGAAAGGGGAGTTTAAAGGCGAATTACCCGATTTTATGATCCGCTAATTTGACTCAAAAGGTTTTTGAAGGCTGCATTTTACCAGTCATGGCATGATGGCAGTACATAATGATGCAATGCAGTGTCATGACATGAGTGTGGTAGATGGAAAGCTGACCCAATCAGCATGATCTATGCCGGTCGAATATTATCAACATACACAATCCCCGGGAAACAGGCCTTGCAAACGTGATCCCCCGCGCGATCATTATTAATTCACGTGATTTCGACAGCTGCTTTTAGGGCGAAATCACGTGATTTTGCATTTTATTTTTTAGTGCCGAAAAAGCGTGATATCACGGTATTTCGACAGACAGATGCCGAAATCACGCGAAGGTTACGATTTTTTCGGCGTACACACCACAAGGTGCGCCGTTTTTGGCGGGAAGCGGGCGTATACGTTTTAAAATGCCAACATGTATGAGCCAGAGTTAGATTTTAAGCTGACACATAGGTGTTTTAATAAAAAATAGTTCTTCGAGAGGTATGTGTCATGGTAAAACTCATTTATGACCTCAGAATCACATACAGAACATCAAAATCACCAACCAAAGAGTCACCAAAAATCGTTCTAGTGAAAACTTGGAAACCTGCCAGCCATCTATGATTCGGTTAACATTTTTTGGGAATGAATACTCTGCAATTATCTTTTTGAAAGAAAACATGTAAAATATAATATATCCCTGAATCGGGATGGTAAGGGTTTCCTCCTTCGTAAGGATGTCATCGCCACCAATCATGAGCTATGACTGCATGTGTTTTACTCCAGCTCATATTTGAGCTTGGTCATATTCTAAGTTAAAATAGAATACAAAATTAAAATTAACTAATTTTGATGGGTGAAGTGGGGGGGGAGGTGGAGAGAAAGAGAAAGAGTAGGGAGAGAAGGATCGAGAGAAAAGAAAATGTAGCACTATTTAGGGAGTGTGGACCCACTTTTCTCACTTCTTCTGTATCCCAATGGTTTTTCAAATATAATAAAATGAAAAAAATTGCACAACTTGTGATTAATATAATAATCAAAATCCTATAGTTAGGCTTATCTGTGGATGTACTGAACAAAAAATTGATTAAGTTGACAAAATTATTGAATAGTATTGAAAAAAAATCGAAATCTCATTATAACTCTATCACAATCAAATATGATTGACAAAGTTTTGTTCATAGGTCCGAGGTAGACAACCGTTTTGCTTCCGATGATAGCCATTCAATTAATTCAATTCAATATTAAAAAAAAAAAAAAAAAAAAACCATAAAAAGAATAAGAGCAATACCATTTTGGGAACTTACTGAATGGCATTTTCGGAAAAATCCATTTTGAAGATGTATTTTAGAGATTTAATTTTAAATTAAAAAACAAAAAGTTGGAAAGATTAGTTACCCACACTTGTTTAAAAATAAATCCTGATATTAAGCTGTAAGTCTTTGTATAATTTTTTACTACTTCAAGCTTAGATGGACACAATAGGACAACAAAAAAGTTTACAGTGTGGCAAAATTTTAACCCTGCACCAATGGCTTAAGTTTCTTGTCCATAAACATTGTCAATTAAAAAATTAAAGGAAAAACAATTTCTAATTTGTTGAAATGTTTTTCACACCCTGATAGACATATATAAAATGCTTTTCTTGTTGTTGACATTCTGATCTCAGCCTTTAATATTTATAAAAATAAGCTTTAATTACTAGTATAAGACCACTTCACAGATAGTGTATAGCCAGTTTCACGATAAAATTTAAAAAAAGAAAACTTCTCTAGATATTTGTTTCAGGATGATGGAAATCAAACACATTAAACAGTTACTATCGGAAGGGGGGCTTTTTTGATAGGGGATTGGTGCATCTATGACGCCTAGTTTAGGAAAATTAAGAAAAAAAATATTCCTACGACTTCAGTGTCTTGGTCACCTGTTTTTGCAGACATTTTGACAAAACAATTAAAAAGGAGTATTTTGAAATTATATACTTTTTGGCACAAACCTAAATAGGCATTGTAGCATTTGATTACTATTCCTTCAGGTTTATTTTACCCTTTTAGGTTATCAGTAATGCCTACAATCCAAGAATGTGTGTTGCATTTGCAACACAGGCCTAATGTAAACTACTAACTTACACTAAATATCATGAGACAAGCAGATCCTGGGTAGTCATCTAATTCTATCAAGGCCATCGCCACAAAGGAAAGAAGGACGTCCTCTCTAGTCATTGCAGATATTGGCGTACTTGTATTTACAACCCGTACAAGTACGAAATAAAAGACTTGTTTACAATCCTACTCGGGATTCTCGTTTTTAAACGAGAAAGGTACAAATTTCAGAAATGCCAAACAAGATTATAAACAAATTCTATGTGTATAAATGTCTGATTACATTTGGTCCGAAATTAATAATTATAAAATGTCACCGATGACGTCATATCTATTTCTTCTTATTTTTTAATCTTTTATTAAAAAAAAATCTATATATGAATCCTTCCACAATGGCCCTTCTGCAAGGGTTGTGCATTGTGTTAATTAAGCAACATAGATATGAGTAATTGTTGTTCGGAGGGATCTCATTTTCGCATGTTTGTTTTCTGGGAAGGGGGGATGGGGGGGATTTTTTTTTTTTTTAATTGCCCCAAAATAAAATGTGATCAGGAGCATTGAAGTCGCCGTATATATAAATGTGTTTTTATACTAGTGTATACTAAAAGTTCATAAAAAAGCGGTCACAGAACTCAAAACAGACCCTATCAGAAATCCTTTACATAGATACAAAAAAAATGGGGCAATTCATCGTCAGAATGTGAATTCACAATCTTTTTTTCGTTGATGTTTGCTTTGCATCATTTTCTTATCTTAAAAATGGTATATAATAAGATATATCCAGACCAATATTTACCAATTATACATGTATTAAGATGCGTTTCATCCACTTTAGATGTACTACTCTATCTTTGTTCTATATACATTTACAGATGTCGCTAAAATATCCTTTCGATTAACCTTCCCTCCAGCAATAAATTATGTTGAAAAACATCCTTTGGGTACACATTGAAAATATAAATCATTAGGCCAAATCTCCAAAACTTAAAATATAATACCGTACCTCTCGCATCCGTTCAGCATCCCTCATTATGATCTGAATCATTGCCAGTTCGTTCAGCAGCTCTACTTTTCCTGTTCAGTCGTCTCGTTTACTGTTCAGCCAAACTCTCATTTTGTTCGGCAATCCTCGCCCTCTCTTCAGCAACTCTCATTTCTGTTCAGCAATTCCCTTTCCTGTTCGCAGCTCTCTTCCGCCATATCGTTCCTTCCGTTCAGCCACCCTCTCCTTTTTTTCGGCAATCCTCGCCCTATGTCAGCACGTCGCTTTTCCCGATGAGCTTCTCTACTGTTTTTCTCGGCTTTGTTCACCTTTTCCTCAGACAGATCTTTAATTCTCTTAAAGCTATAAATTAAAGATAATAGCAAAGTGAAATTCAAGTTAAAAAGTGTAATCAGCATTCGGGCAATGTGGTGCGTACTGTGGACAGAGGACCCGTCACAAAGGAAATTCTTTCGAACAATAGGCGTCATAACAGCAAAGGTGGTTCTTTTGATGTCTTCGAAAAATACGTTAAAAGGGGGGTTGTGTTGGTGTGTTTCATATATGCATGTGCCTTATTGGTATGAGGTTTACTGGGGTATTGTATTGTCGTATGCTTCAATCGTTTTAGATGCGCGGATTATAAAATTGTTTTGTTGCACTAAACAACATACTTATAATATATTTCATATGATATTAAAAGAGGACGGAATCATATTGGGGTCTAACGGTTTTTTAAAATTTCCCCAAAAATATTGATTGCCATTTCAGATCTATATGTTTAATAACGGGATAAAACTACAACTGACAGACCCTGTCAAACCAACGAATAGTCCTTTTGATCAGCCATAGAAAGTTTAGGAAGGAAACATGACACAATATTCATAGGATTTGGCATTTACAGGTGTAGAGGACATCAGATACTCGTGGATATTGTACTATTAAAACAGATAAAAAACAATCGGTTTAACATGTCGCTGCAAAACCCCAATTGCGCCAGCTGTTGCTAAAACACATCCGCACAACCTTTGAGCTATTCATTTGGTGTTGGTTTGAATTTTGGTTTATTTCACTTGCTCCAAACCGGTTTGAGTCAATTCCGTTTGATTCGTTCTCATTTGTCTAATTCATTAGGTCTGATCCCATTTGGTCTTATTCAAGTTGGTCAAAATGAAAACGGGAGAGAAATAGAAATGGCCAAAATGGGTGGGGTGGCGGGGCTAAAATAACAATTCTCATTTTTTTTAATTGTGTATTTTGTAAATAAATGCAAATTGTCCAAAATGGGATGGAGTCAGGGGAAGTGAAATTAAGTGATATTGAACGAAATGGGATGGACCAAGAGAGAACTGGACAATATGGAGCTGGACCAAATGAGAATTCAATCTCCATGATTATAAACTGTATTGAAATTTATTTGAATGTTGTTTTCATACTGTTGACTATCAGTGAAAAGCCATTCTTTTTTTACAAGAACCTCATGTACACAATCATTTATATTCCATGGCTGAGTAACTCCCCTGTTACATCCAGGTCTCAAAAAAATGTGCCAAACTGATGCACAGATAGGTAATGGGGACAAATAATGCCAATTGGCACATTTTGTTAGGACCTCATTGCTTTGCAATCACGGATTACGCGGTTGTTAAAAATGAGGGTCTCGCTGTTGACTTAGGAAATGAACGACCGTTTCACTGAACTAAATACTAGATTACCAACCTTCAAATAAAATGGACTCAACAAAAATGTTTGCAAATTTTTTTTGAGTTTAGTTATTCAATTGAAATTATACGCGATGTTCTGGTTTTCCATCAAATCCAGTCACTATAATGTTAAACATATTTCCTGAAATGTTACCAATAAGTCAACATATGTACAGTTCCGAGACTAAAGAGACCAGTTTCAATGTAACTTTAAAAACAAATGTTTAAGCTGTATGAAAGTGATTTGTTATGAGCAGTACTAGTAGAAAAAGCGTTAAGATGGAAAGAAACTGTCATTGGTGGTTCGTACTATACTCCCTATTGCATAGGATTGTTTTTGGTCGAACGCTGTTTTTGGCTGCAACTTATACGTAATCTTTCAATTTAGTACTTATGATCATTCCAGTAATTCAAATAATATGGAAATTTATTGTTTTAACTACATTTGTATGTGTTATTGTTACACTGCAAACAAGTATCTCGCATGTTTCGATCATTTGTGCCAAATCGACCATTTTGAAAGTTTTCAGAATATACATTTTTGTTGCCTATGTCTTGCTCTTTCAATTTAACACTCGCTTGTAAACACAATGCAAATGCTGAGATAGTGCCCGAAAGAGGCAAACCCCTCAAACCAAAAGTTGCAGTTTTTTGATTTTTCAATGATAACTGTGTGGTACACGGCAATCATAAGTGTTTATTGGTCGGGTTTACACTAGAGGTGGGGTTATTTCTGTTTTCTTTCTGACTGAATGAGTGAGAAAGCCTACTTGCAAGGGTTGGTACATTTACTGCACGAACTTTGCCTGCTCCCAGTTGAATTCAGGAGCCTTGACGGAATAAAGTGCAGAGGAAAACTGTACTTTCTTCCGTCAAGGCTGCTGAATTCAACTGGGAGCCGAAAAGTATGGTCACAAAATGTACACCCTCTGCAATATTAATTGTGGTCCGCGTGTTCGTGTCCGAGTACCCTGCAGCTGCAATCCCCTTGAAAAATCCAAAAACGAAACTTCAACTTTTGGTTTGGGGGGGTTTGCGTCTTTTGGGCGTTCTATCTCACCATGTCCTGCAGGTTTTTTTTACAAGTCAGGTTAAAGAAAGCTCAAGATCTATACAATAAATGTTTATTTCGAAAACCTTTCAATATGGTAGGACTTTGGTATCATTTTCCCTCGAGGGGGGCGTAAGAACTATAGGAATCATGTATCCGTGAAAAATAACATTTAAAAGACCATTTCTCAACAATTGAGGTAATACTAACTCATTCTATCAAGAAACAACATTTAAAAGCATTTTGATTCAAATAAAACCTTCAAAAAACCGCTTAGATTACCCTATTCAAGAATTATTCTAAGCAACTTCAGATGTCGTCATTCTATTTTATGGAAGAGGAATTTAAAGATATTTTTAACAGGGTATTGATTAATGTTCGTTTTGCACTTGGGACCCATTGACTTCAAGGTCGCATGGAGAGATTCCACCAGAATGAAATTTTATTGGGCCATATTGATTTTTTTTATCACATCATTTGTTCTCTCTTTGAGCAATACACTACTTGGTTCCTAGTGAAGATGTGTTAGCAGAATTCACTTCTATCATAAAAATATAGAGTCAAAATGAGGCCCTAAAATAAAGATAAAGTTTATGTTTTTATACATTGGGCCAAATTTCACACTTCTGCCTACCCCCACCCGTACCCCTGTACAAATAGTCTTATTTGAAATACATTGGTATTTCATTCAAAACCAGCAAAAGAAAAGAAAGTACATTACGAAATGAAGCAAACAAGGAAAAACACAACTGCCTGAAACATTTTTAACACAAAAGTAAATTTTTATTCTCAAATCCTCTCCACTTATGTGAGGCGCAAGAACCAGCGGGAAAATAATACAATAGGGGAAAATAATTAGATCACGAGGTCTCTGCTCTGGGGGTCCTTATTACATTTTGTGAGCGGGCGTCATGCAAAGTGGTACGTGTATGCGTTTCCTTATCAGGTCATGTGGTCACACTTCGGCCGATAGTATGCTAAGTTTTATATGTTTATATGTTGATTATAAACTTCGAACATAACGCCTGTTCCGCCAAGGTCATGTACGATAAGCACAGGTTCTACTCAGAAAGTATTTCAAAATATTCATCTGCCAGCCATGTGCATATTTACTTAAATTATGAAATAACTTTTAGATAAACGCGTACTTAAGAAATGACATTTCAATTTTATTCGCACATTACTTCAGGCAGTAATTAAGCCGCCGCCTTTTACAATTACAAGAATGCAAAATACCGCACATGCAGTTGCAACGTGTTGTGTATAGACTTATGTAAACCTTTTAAAAAAAATTTGTCTATTCCGAATAAAATTTAAAGAAACATCTTTTTTAAGAAAGAAGGTAATAAAATAGATGCAGGTTGTTTTCACTAAATCCAATCTAATGCACATGGGGGTTTCCCACAGAAAACTATAGCACATTTGTTTGTCTGTTTTTATTTATAAAATTGGCATTCCTTAGGCATTAAATTTATAGCACAAAATTTAATTTAAGTCATGCAATAGTTACATTGGTTGTGCTTGTCATTGAAGTGTCAAATGCCCAATTGCTTTTCTTTCCCTTCGGCCATCAAAGAGATTCGTCTCGGCCCAAAGTTTTCAAGGTCTGAAGAAAAAGGAAACAAACGGGTCTGGTACCCTGGTTGCGTGTGCTTAATTCCCATTTGATAAGACATTCAAATGACATATAGGACAGTTTCATTATTGGACTGGGAGGGATTCAAGATAGGGCAAAGTTACACAACACCCATATTTTAGATGTAAAATTACATATTAAATATACCATTGTTAGACAAAGGGTTTGACTTTCAATGATACATTGTTCGTTAAAATCATGCGGAACTGGCAGGGATTTAAAAGAAGGGCTGAACACAAGAAGTTGTACGCCCAAAGTTGCACTTTTAGAAATTTCCAATGGGCACTGTGCTGTACAACACACAGTACATCTCTCTTTGTTGTTGATTCAAAGAAAAGTTTGGGCTGAATTACTCCTTTTTTCGGTGTTGCTCACATTCATACGCAGCAAAAAAGAGCTGTTTAATGTTAAGAATGAATGCTTATTAATCTAGATTTATACTAGGGTTAGTTTTCAAAATGATTCTGGAATAGAAGTTGTAAGCCGAAGCAAGAAAAGTATCAAGGCAATAAGCTGATGATGCATTACTTTCTTGTTTTCGCCATTCGCCCAGTCCCAAATCCATTTTTAAAAATATGTTCCTGCTCGTTACACAAGAACGCATATCACAGGTCGGTAAACGACATTTTTATCAGCCTCAAATTTATGCCCTAAATTATAAAGTTCAAAAACACGGATAATAAGGAATCTTAAGGGTCGTAAGAGGTCTCTGAAAGCATGTCGCCAATATTGCAGCCAGATACGTTAACCAAAATTACAGAATTGATACAAAAAAATGCCAAAAATAACGCTAGAAGAATGTTCCAATATGCGATATATCAGGGAATGTTTGGTCATTTGGAAGACCAAACCTGAACCTTTTGTCGGAGAATGGTCCCCTACCAAAGAGTCTGCACAAAATGTTTGATGTTTGGGCAGG
>JAMKCH010016386.1:0-26654 GCA_023653785.1 Ophioderma brevispina
GTAACTAATATAGTTACTGTAATAAACTAGTTATCATTCTGTTACCTAAAAAGTGACCTTTTTACTATTTTTATAATTACTATATACTAACTATACCCACTTTGTTAGATATCGGGAGGATTGCGCTGTAGGCGTAGAAATTAATGAACACTATATTGCGCATTATTCCGTTATATGCCAAAGATCTCAAAGAAAATATCGCCACAAAGCCAAAATAACCCTACAATGTTCATTTGTACTAAAAAATAACCACATAATACAAAGAGCGCGCAAAGAGAGAGAGAGAGAGAGAGAGATATGAAATTACGGAACCCAAAATAGTATTAGGGTTTAAAATTGAAGTCCCATTCTCGAAGTTTTGGGAAGAAGGTTTGAAGGTGTTTTTGTACTTTCAAGGATGCTGAACAAGATTAGTTTGGTCCAACCTCTGGAAAATGTAGGGAACTAGAGGGAAATTTTAAAAATGGCCGTCAAAATTCCAGAAAATGGCATATTAAAGCTAGCGCTGAAACATCTGAGAGTCCAAATGAAATCAATTTTGGGGTATTTGATGATGATAGTTATTGATGATGCTATTCCAATAATTAGCAGGGCTTTTCAAAATGGCTGCCAAAATTCCATATAATAGCGAATTCTATTCTGGCGGCTATTTTGAAAACCGCCCTCTAGCGAGAGTTCCCTACATTTCCCAGAGGTTGGACAAAATAATTCTTGTTGAGCATCTTTGAAAGTACAAAGAAACGCATTCAAACCATCTTTCCCAAACTTTGAGAATGGGACAATTCTTAACCCTACAAGTGAACAAGCTGGATTTTATATCCCTAACGTCCCTTAACTGCATTTAAATGCACTTCTCAAAAATCACGGAACAGACTCGTGCTTTTTTGGTGGAAATTGCCCCTAGGTCTACCAGGAAAAAAATAAAACTCCTTTTTTGCGGTGATCGTTAGCTACCTCTAGGGACGTTCTTTATTGATATCTGTTGTTTTATCTACCATTGACCTAAGATGTTATCATTTCCATAGTATTTATCATATAGTAATTTATTTGAATTTGATGTTAATTATTAATTCAAATTTAAAGCATAGACGTGGATACAACCCCGTGGTACAACCCCCTCCCCGGAGGAGGAACTTGTATATCAAGGTGAATATTATGCTCATGTATGACCTCCAAAAATGTTATGTATCCTTAAACAAGTAGTTTGATATGATTTTGACACCCTAAACGCGTAAAGCAGGAGACGATAAACATGACGACACCAACGAATTATTTTGGCTGATTTTCTTATACTTTATCTCTCCGGTGCTCGTGATCAAAGTCAATGAACCGGGGTCTGGCGATAACATTATTTATATAGATAATGCCTGTATTGTGCTTCCCGTTCAATATGATATTTTAGTAACGTTTATCACATACTGTAAACAATATTGGAAATAACTAGTATTGCGTGTTATCACGCGGAAAGTTCGATATTCCGACGTGACATTGCTCCGAAAATAAAGATCATTACCCCGTAAGGTTTTATCTCCGATCGATCATTTATCCGAAGGGTCATTGTTCCGAAAGACTTTTATTCAGGAAGCTCTTTATTCAGAACATGAAATAAGGGTCCTTTATCCGAAAGTTATTTGCTTCGAAAGGTTTTACTCCGAAAGGTCATTATTCCGAAAGGTCGTTTCTCCGAATTTTTGGAATATCAACCTTTCTGAATAAATACCCTTCGGTATAAAACCCTTAATTCTTATTCCCAAGGGTTTTTACTCGGAATACTTCGAAAGGTCGATTCTCCGAATTTTCGGAATAATCAATTACCTTTCGGAGTATAAAAAACTTAATTTTGGGTTAGGGTGAGGATCTAGAGTTTAGGATTAGAGTTTACGGTTAGTGTTAAGGTTAGAGGTTGGGGTTAGGGTTGCTTAAAAATCTTTCTTAATAAGGGTTTTATTCCGAACGGTTTTTATCTCGAAAGGTCGATAATCCAAAAATTCGGAGAAACGACCTTTAGGAGTAAAAGTCCTTTAAAAAAAAAAAAGATTTTACTCCAAGAGGTTTTTATTCCGAAAGGTTGATATTCCGAAAATTCGGAGAAATGATGTATCGGAGTAATGACCTTTTTTTTTCGATTTCGGGATAATGACCTATCAAACCAATTGCTGTTAGGATTATTTACCTATCGGAGCAAATGTCTATCGGAATAAAAATCTGTCGGAGTAATCGACCTGCACCCGTTCTTACAATACCAAAGCGGAAGTGAGCAGAGAAATAAAAAAAAATCCGGGTAGAGTATGTTATTCCATGGGATTTCCAGGAGTATTCGGGGTGTGTAACTTATATCACGGGATTTCTACGGTATATTCTCTTCATGGCCACTGATATCACATTTGACCGAAATATTGATCAATAAAGCATGCGCAAAAATCCACCTTTAAGCAATTTTGCGTGCTCAGGAAGCCATCCATAATAATTTGTATAAGAACAAAGAGCCCAATCAAAAAATCAATTGTGTTGATTGGTACTGACGCATGGGTCATGCATAATTAAAAAAAATATTTTTGCAATATACAATAAATGACCTTCATAGTAATTTAACACTGAAGTGTATAAGGTCTTGCACACTCGTACTCCCGTTAGTGTATGGGGGGGGGGGGTCCACGTGCACCCCCTCCCCCGAAAACCACGTTGCAGGTGGATTTGTTTTTTCCCAAAAACTCCGGTTATTGATGGGGTACATCAACACATGATCACATAACAGGAAAAAATGAAAATCGGTTGAAACGATACAAATGGCAGTCCAAAAACCGATTTTTACAATGCGCACCCAATTCTCCCGCCAAGAATGAAAAAAAAACACTTTCCTGAATGACTTTTTTCTATAATATTTGACTCATAATAGCTCAAGTGAATGGGTCTGGTTTCGGATAGGGTATATACATTTGATCAGATCTAGTCTCGGATAGGGTACCATTTCATTCGTTTCTGGTCTTATATAGAGTCACCGACGGGACACTTGTAACTCGCCCCCCCCCCCACCCCGGGAGATAGATACTTCATTTTTTTTTTTTTTTTTTTTAAGGGGGGGGGGGGTTCCCATCCCCCGAAAACCACTTTGCCGGTGGATTTGTTTTTTCCCGAAAACTCCGGTCATTGATGGGGTACATCAACACATGACCATATAACAGGAAAAAATGAAAATCGGTTGAAACGATACAAATGGCAGTCCAAAAACCGATTTTTACAATGCGCACCAAATTCTCCGCCAAAAATGAAAAAACACTTTCCTGAATGACTTTTTCTATAATATTTGGCTCAATTTGAATGGGTCTGGTTTCGGATAGGGTATACATTTGATCAGATGTAGTCTCGGATAGGGTACCATTTCATTCGTTCCTGGTCTTATATAGAGTCACCGACGGGACACTTGTAACTCGGATGGTTACCCGGGCTTGTGTACAGGTTACCCCCCCCCCACCACCACGGGAAATATGCGTTAAAAAGTTGTTTGTAAACAGAATTTGTAAACAGAATATTTGTTGTAAACGATACTAAACAAGACACCATTTATGACCACGTGATGTTGAGTGTGACGGAAACAAATAATAACAAATAAAAGACAATGGCGTTAGTAGATCCTTCACCATGAAACAACACCGTAATCATACCGTACGGGGGTTGATAGCAATGACTTCCTTGTGGCAGTCGTTTTGTCGCTCTCAGAGCGCACGTGACAAGGAAATCGCCTGTGGATGCTACAAGAGACAACATGTCAGGGCTTACTGTAGAACGTTAGTCAACTTACAGGAATGACTTAGTCTACGTAATTTAAGTTTTAAGTATCGAAAACAAGCAACACTTTTGAAACGTAAAAGGTGCATTTCGTTATCTTAGCGCATTCATTTTTATCTATGATTTTATTTATGATAAAAGGTTATTTCCAGATTTCAGTTGCTTCTGATGCTGCGTTTTTGATGATATGAGATATGTTCGTATCACGCTGCCTCGTAAGCCACTGTTTTATCATTTTTATCCCTTTTTAGGACAGAAAAAGTTACGAATTTCTTCTAGAGCAGTTCGAATCTGCACGTACGATGAGCCACGCGCACGCATAGTATACTTAGGCCAACGCTCCATATCATACAAAAATTAGTCCAGGAACTTTAGGTCTGAGTAGCCAGAAGGCGGAAATAAATAGGTTGAAGCTGATTTTTTTTCAGGATAGTTTCCTGATGTTGTCAGGCGCAACATATCAAAAGTCCACAAGAGTCCCCCATTGTGCTAATTGAAGAATAAGGGGGTAAATTTTATAGAGGGGTAAAAAAATTAAAATGATTCAATTGAGCTAAATGAAGGATTATTGTATTCTTCCGGTCAAACTGAGTAAAAAAATGTATAGTTTGTCTAACTTTTGAACTTTAGTTTTAGGCATGCTGGCTAAAAATTGCTGAAGGTCATCGTGGGGTAAAATTTTCAAAATAGTACGATTTTAATTAAACTAATTCCAAATCCCTTGTACATGTCGTATGGTCATATTATGGCAAAATATGCTCATTCACACTATCTAAATCTTTAAAATATTGACCGTATAGGGCAGTGGCTTGTGACCTCCCATAGACCCAGAAACCTGTTACAATGAGCCCTATAACCATGCAAGAAAATTACTCGAACCATTTTAATATATGCGTTCAGCTTATACACAATGAGACGAACAATTTGATGATCATTTACCCCCAGTATGAACTTTGAACCGTTATTTCCCATCTAGTTAAATAATCCATCAAATGCAGAAGGCAAAAACTATACTTTTATCCTTATGACATTTGAAAGCAATTGGACATTTTATAATTTGCCCCGTACAAAACTACCCCCTTTATTTCTCAATAGCACCCCACGGGTAAAAAACATTTTAGCATTATACCGCCATTTGGAAAAAAATTCTATTTTATCTTTGCAATACGGTAAACCTTCTGAACAAAACCATACCTGACGATGTTCTTGAATGTCTAAGGAATTTTTTATAAGCGAGGGTGGGAATAGTGTGGGGTTTGTATGTCAATCAATGAAACAGTTCCAGTAGGATTTTGGTGCTAAAGTTGATTTTCTTGCTGTTTTCATTCAATAGGGACCAGACGTCAGAAAATGATGGGGTGCAAATTTTCGAATGTTGCCCCCTTCCCAAGGGGGGAAATGTTACACAGGGAAAAATTTAAAAATCGAGTCAAATGGTGTGTATGTACATTAAAACATGTTCGTCTCTTTTAAGGATTAAAAAAGAATATATTTGCCTAGGTTCCGACCTTGAGTTAAAGCGCTATAGCCCATAATGGTTCAAGGCTCCTGGGGTAATTTACCAATGCCTTAGATTTGTTTGGAACTGGTTGATAAGTTGTTTGTATGGTCATATCAGGATCAAAAAAATGTATTATTTTACAGTGTGGGACATTTGGGTTGGCTAATTATTTAGCAAAATGTCGCAAGGGTCTACCTGGTCTATGGGGGGGGTCACCAGAACTTCCGGATGTCCCAGTGGTGATATCAAAAAAAATCAATATTAACAATTGCAATTTATGTTTCCAAGTATGACAAAGGAATCATTTGACACCACTTTCAAACACATCGGAGATTTACCCGGGTGACTTGAACATTTATGGGGGCTTATACCGCTTTAACTAAAGGTCGGAACTGTTGAAAATATATACTTTTTCTAATCCTTATGAGGAGACGAACGCGTTAGTGCAATTTTAACACAATTTGACTCGATTTTAAAATTTTTACCTTTGTCTAATTTCCCCCCCATGAAGGAGGGGGCATAGTCGAAATTTTGCACCCATCTTTGATGACAGTTTGCGTCCTATTGAAACCCAAAACAGCAACAATCAATTTAGACGATGAAAATTCCTACGGGAATAACCCCATCACACACTAAAAGGCGAACGAAATCGACATAAAGTGCTTTTTTCATGCTGGTAATGTTTACTATTCTGGACGAAATACAGACATTTCATCCCCGTACATTTCATCCACGTACAATTTCATCCCCGCGACGATTAATCCCCGAGGACAGTTCCTCCCGAGAATTTTCATTCATTTATGGAAAGAAAGACATTATCGGGGTCTAGCCGGCCCTATAGAGGTGAAAGTGAGGTCTGTAGTCGTATTAAATTGCTTTTTAAATATGGCATCATGATCAATGTCCTATTTACATCTTATTAGACCCTTACCAAAAGTGAATTAGATTTTTATTTGTATTATTATTATTATTATTTGCAAATATTTTAAACTGAAAATTTGGACTTTTTAATTACAAAATTCTCAAATGACTAATTAGCAAATGGCCAATGTGTACTTAAATTCGTAATTTTTGTGCTCTGAACTAACTAATTCTAGTCATTTGGACGAATCTAAAGTAGTCTTAATGAGTAAATTAATTGGCATTTTAAAAACATTAAAATTCGTCAGTATAATTAGTCATTTTTAAAGTGTAAATTAGAGGTAATAAAAATTATTTTGTAATCATGAAAAAACTACTTTAAATATGGGAAGGTTATCTTCAACAAGCAAACATGTTCCAGCATTGAAGATACATTTTATGAATGATAAAATATGAATGATATGTGAAAACAAATGATTTGCATGACTAATTTTTAATTAGTCAAAATAAGACCATTTTGACTAATTAATATTCTCAGTGAATGTACAGTTAGCCATCTTGTGAAATGAATCAAAATGGATAAATAATGGGAAGTAGTTAGAGTTGTCTAATTATCATTTCATGATTTTGAAATAAAGGCATAGGGGGCTTATAGATAAGTTGTGTATTGATAAAACAAAAACAATGAAAAAACGTACTACCAATATTCAGAGTACACCGAAGAGTTAGCAGAAAGGAAAATAGAAAAAATGACCAAAAATCAGAATAAATGACACGTATGTTCCATTGGTCCGAAATGGCATGGGACCGAATTGAAGGATGTGAGGCCGAATTGACCAATATTACTGAGACCAAATGTACGTGTTTCCATTGGGACGAATTGGTGGGACCGAATTGACGTGGGCCCGAATTGACCATCGAGAGCCGAACACTAATGGGACCGAACTGTTTTGGGACGAATCGACCTTGACCGTAGTGATGTGCATAAAACAAAGATACTGGGTCAGAAATTTTAACCGCGATCGGCGGCAAAAGCTTGCGCGATGAAGCATCTTTACAATATGTTAATTAATAAGTTATATAGGGTATACTCATAAAAACAACATTGCAGCATTACATTTGCAGTGTCTTGACTTTGTATTACTGAGAATAAGACTAAGGAAACAGTGTTAAAGTCACGTCATTGAGTAGGCAGAGTGGCCGATCGAACCAGCGATCGACTTGCGCATTCCGCAATATGCCTACTTTTAAACAGGTACGCCGACGTTTCTCGATAATTAAATTTATTTTATCTAATTCGCTGGTTTTAATCCCTTTGTTACATTAAAAAAACGAAACAATTAATTTTAGGGGATGAATCGTCGCGGAGATGAATCGTCCCGCGGGATGAGTCGTCCCGGGGATGAAATGTCCGGGGGATGATGAACCCCGACTCTATACATAGATAGCGGGCGGCGATCGAGACGTGAAACATTTTGTCCTCCATTTTGTAAAGAGGGCAAGAACCCGTCGTAGTCGACAAGCTTAAAGGCCATAAAATAACGTATTGCCGCAAAGCGTTGCGAAGAAAGTAGCAACCGGGGGCATTGCGACATTTCGGCAACGGCGTTGCGGTGTCGGTCAATCAAAAATCATGGATTTATGTGACGTATTTCAAAAATTATAAATCTCACCACGCGTTGCGACGCATTGTGAAGCTCGCAACGCGTCGTGAAGGTTTGCAACGCGTCGTGAAGGCCATGAAGGGTCATAACGTATTGCAGCCAAACGCGTTGTGGTCTATTTTTTAAAATACCGTCACAAAAAAATCATGATTTGATTGGACGAGGCCGCAACGCGTTGGCCGAAAATTTCGCACGCGTTGCTATTTTCACAAAGCGTTGCTGGCAATACGTGATGACCCCTTTGGGCATGTGAACCTTCGCAACGCCTTAAAAAGTCGCAACCGCGTTGTCGAAGCTCGCAAACGCTCCACCCGTGTGAGTTTCCACAACGCGTGTAGATACTTTGCAACGCGTGTGGGTCTAATTTTGAAATACGTCACCGAAAATTCAGCATTTTAATGGCCGACGCCGCCCGCAACGCGTTGTGGCACTTTGTTTTTTTCCCCCCGCAACGCGTTGCGGCAATACGTTAGGGCCTTTATGGCTTGCGAATACCCGTTCGTTACTGCGTTACTTTCAATGGCACTTTGTACGTCAATTTGAAATTTACTCAAAATAAGGAAAACGAGAGGTTTTTTCACACAAAGGATTTTGTTATTTTCAAAAAAAACCATTAATTGAACAAATAAAGAAATTTCCGTAAAAAAAATGAATAAACTGAGGACATGTGAAATAATAATAAATAAATGAAGCAAATAAATAGCAGAGCATGTATAACATAAGTAAATTGCATTTGGCATAAATAAATATAGAAATTAATGAATGCATGAATGATGGAATGAAAGAATTAATGGATGAACGAGGGAAGGGGAAGGGGAAGGGGAGTGGGGAGGGAAGGGGGAATGGGGGAGGGGACGGGGGCGGGAAGGAATTGGGGAGAGGGAATGGGAAGGGGGATTGGGGGGGGAATGGCGATGGGAGCCGGGGAGAAAGAGGGGGAAACGTGAAAGGGGGAGGGGAATGGGGAACTCAAGCGTTGCATAGAATATGCCAAAAAGAATCACCTTGCAGGAAATAACTGAAATAAAGGAGAAATTCCGTAAAAAAAATAATGACAAAATTTGAGGAAAATGTGACAAATCAAATAAAATTACAGTGAATAATAAAATAAGACAGGTAGTATAACATAAGATAATGCATATTTGATTAAATAAACGAAGTACGAATTAAGAATGATGAAGGAAAGAATTAATGAATGGAAGAACGAATAAATTCCAACTTTCCTTATGAATAAGGTAATGAATATTATGAATAAATGAATAAAAATAACAAAGAAGGGAGGGAAGAGGAAAGGGGAAGAAGAGAAGGGGGAAGGGCGAAGGGGAAGGGAGGGGAGGGGACAGTGGAAGGGGAGGGGAAGTGGAAGTGGAGGCGGGGGGAGGGAGAGGGAGGGGAGGGAAAGTAAAAATAAAGGGGAGGGGAAGGGAGAAGCGGAGATGAGTAAACTGGAGGGGGAACGGGTGGGGAGGTAGAGGGAGGGGGAGGGGGAAGGGGAGCGAGAGTGAAGTGAATTTCCTGGAAAATATTCACACAATAATTTATAAACATGTTTTTTACATTACATGCATTTCTTGGGCAGGACATTTTATTGTTTCAACCTTTATCCATAATATTTGTATAACTGCCCAAATTGCACTCCAATATGCTTCACAGTAAGTAATCTCCGGGCATTTAGGATGTCTGTATAGCCGCTTTAGCGTAATTCCTGACGGGGGCATAATTTTTCGATGCTACTACCACACAAATTTTAATAAAAAAAGAAAAATTAAAAAAAATTTTTCTTTTCAAAATACAAGAAATATCACAAGTTGCATTTTGACTTCGATTGAATCTGTACGGTGACCTCTCATGTTCCGCCCTCTACCAAAATGGATGCTGGGAAGTTCCGGTTGTTTCAATCGCAGACTATTCAATTATCGTGCGAGCCCGCTGTCCATGTAGAGGTCAGTGGGATGAAATTGTACGGGATATGAAGTGTTAGCATTCATGTGACAGTGTTTCTTGCCATCAATGGGAATTCCCGCGATTGATTGCAACAACTAAAACAACCCAACTCCCGCAAAAGGTTATGTATGAGCTTTTTGTTTTAAATCCAGCCTCTGTTTTAAGTTTTGTGTTAGTGATAAATGAATAGTAATTATGAGAGTTGTTAATGAAATATACGTATTCGTTTGTATCTTTTTTTATTTTTTTAAACAAATCTCAGTACAAGATTCAAGTATTAGGTTTTAAAAAAAGAGAAAAGCGGATTTTGATTTGCTTATATGTCAATGTAAAAATAGGCTGAATTTTGTATTTGCTCTTATACGAAATTAGAATTTCACATTTTTTGATACCAAAGAACATTTCTAAGCTTAATCATCTTTGATGGGGATATTTTGATGGAAAGCCTTACATCATGGCAAAATCAGTATTGGCGATTTTTTTAAGGAACACCTATGGAACTCCTCGTTGCACCTTTAATTGGCTCTATAGAAAAGCATGCTTTGATTTTTCTGTCGTGACACGACAGAAAAATCAAAGCATACTAAAATTATCATCTTATTAAAAGCCGGTGATATTCAGATTAATATTCACTTCATGTGTGATCGAATTATGTTGAAGGCATTTCAAGTAATGCAAAAACTCAGGTTCGAAAAAAATGGGGCGCTGCTCCCTAGAAATGTCCTCTTGTCTTTTAAATTAAAAAAAAATGAAATTTACGTCCCATAATTTCATATTTGAAACAAACTGAAATTCTATGATATACTTTACACAACTGATACAGTAGTCAAATAAAACAGGGGACACAATTAAATAAATATGCAAACGCCACAAAAGATACAAAGACCCAGCAAGTTTTGGTTAGTTAGATTTTGACAAATAAAAAAATAATATTGAACAAAACATTGTAGGCCTAAGTACACGATAAACAAAAGTTGAAGGAATAAATGAAATAAAAGTAGATCAACCAGGCATGAAATATAAGATCAAATAAGTCAAATTTCAAAAATTGCTCTCAAACACAAAGAATTATATAGTTGAAAAATGTTTTGAAATACTCCAAGTCATACAAAATAATAAAAAAGTACGACATTCCTTGTGAGATTCATAACTTACACTAGAAAAAATAAACAACACACAAACTAAAAAGGAACGAACCAAAAATTAACTCGTATGGGTATGATATCGTTATTTTCATGTGATTTTTTATCAAACGCAAATCTATTTCTAAATTGAGCCCATATTGTAATACCTGCTTTGTATTGTTTTTTCCTGCATTGTTTTGCGCGAATGGAGCGAATGTATCCAATAACACGCCATTTGTAAAACTCGGCGAAAGCAGTCGCTTTTCTGAGTTACGAATGGCGTGTTATTGTTACTTTCGCTCCATTCGTGCAAAATAATGGAGCGAAAAAACAATAGGGTGACGTCACAGATGTGTGTTAAGGTATTATACATACGAGGTAGGAGGGACTATCGAGTTAACGATACCAAATGCGATCAATATCGGCGGACCAAAGACTTGGCTCGGACAGTGAACCTGCTCATATAGTGTCATGCATCTGCTTAAAAGGACATAATACAAAGAATGTATTGTATTTGTATTTTGAAGCGGGCAGAAATTTTATGTCTAGACGATGTGCCATGTGAGCACCACCGCCGGGCAAGAAACAGCGCTGTCCGGCGGTATGCGTGAGCCCTCAGGGCTGTGCTTTTTAAAATTCGCGCTCAATCAGTATAACTACCCATTGATGTGTTTGTAGCTGTATGATGATGTAACCCGAAGCTCCCAGACAGTTGTAACACATCTCAGTACAAAAGGTTTAGTGATTAAATTTGACAGACTGAATGAACCCCTGAAACATGATTCTTAAGTGGCTGCAAATGGTGCCTAATGAGGGGGGCCAAGACAAGGTTTTGACAGGGGTCCAATTTTTACATTTGATCCAAACATGTTGAAAAAAAGTATACCATGTTATTTGTCAACCCCAAGGATTCAGGAAAGTCATAGTTTATACTACTACAACATAAGTTTAAGAGTTATAGCTTCAAACAACAAAATCAATAAAAAGGGTTCCATTTTTCAGTTTGTACAAGGGTCAAATTTTAAAGTTTACTCGATTTCAGAGAACAAAACAATGGTGCAAATTGTTGGGAGTTTATAGGATTAAAATAAGAATAGTTTTTGACTGTTCTAAAATGCGAGTCGCCGAGTAAGGGGGCTCATAAGGTCAATGTCCATTGCATTCATGGGGCTTGACCTTTTCTCCCCTACTTTCTTAAGCAGCATTGAGACATCAAACTATTCCTTATTTTGATCCTATTAGCTCCACCAGTAATTTGCACCATTTCTTATCCATCGGAGCAACGTAAAAATTTGACCCCTATACACTGAAATTGACTCTTTTATTATTGATTTTTGCTATTTTTAGCTTATAACTCTTAAAGTTGCAACGAGAGATTTTGAATCATCCTTATATTGTGTCATTTGTAGTCATTTCATATAGATTAGACTCTAACTTCATTCTTACCATGTATTGGCGACATAAATTCCTTGAAAGTTAAAATACAAGGTGCTTTTTTATGTTCCTTTTCAATATCCAAACTAGGCTGATTTGTATTTGCTCCTAATACGAAATTAGAACTTTCGCAATTTTTGTACCAAAAAATTATTCTAAGTTTAATCCTTTTAGATTGGGGTATTTTTGATGAAAGCTTTGACATCAATGTCAAAAATCAGAATTTTCAATATTTTTCGAGACACATGATTGTGAAATCTCTCTTGCACCTTAAACTTTACGTTGTTGATAGTCCAACTATACCTTTTTGCTGAATCCTTGTGGATAGACACATGACATGAGGTTACTTTTCAACATGATTGGATCATTTTAAAAATTTGACCCCTGTACAAACTTTGTGTTGGCCCCCTCTCCTTAAGGCACCATTTGCAGCACTTAACGCAAATAAGGTCAAGTGATCTCATGGCGCGAATGGTCTGATCACGGTTACGATACCTAAGTTACGATACCTAAGCGCCATTTCTTGATGAAATGGCGCTTTATAAAAGCCAATATATTATTATTATATTATAAGCAACGTCGAGCCCGGTCAATACTTGGATGGGAGACCAGAAGGGCACAGATAGGGACAAACTACTTTTTAAGTTTGCGACTAATGCCTAGTCTTTAGTGACATGTTTTTGTTTTTCTCTCTTAATATTATTACTAAGCAACACCCTGCCTGTAAATTTTTGAACTAAAAGAGCAAATTTTTACAGTTTCACTTCTTTTTTCTCTGTACTTGAACAGTATAGTAAGGGGAACTCACGTGCACCAACTTCCGTAGCTTTCCGTTGTTATAGAATTTCTTTCATTTGTTTCCTTTTTTTATCAAATAGGAGCTAAACGAATACAAAATAGAAACTGAACGCTATTAATGAAAATACTGATATTTTTATTACATTTTTAGGTGTTTTAAATTTTGGCACTTAATATTTCATTTGCGATTGTAAAAATAACAATATATATGTACATTGGGGTTTGGACAAATTGACTTGTACTCTTTCATGGGGGAGGAGACTGGGAAGTGACTCTTGCTTTTTTATGACACATTCATACTCTCTATTAATTAATTTTGAACTCCCACAACGTCACATGCTATTGGTTCATTCGCAGCTTCCGAGACATTCTCGGTCTTGTTTACATAATCTTAGCTTAGCTTTCTTGTGTATTTTTGTTCATGAACATTGGGCACAAAAATTTTGATTTGTTGGACATGTTAATTTCATAAAGTAAGCAATTTGAAAAACAATTAGAAATATTTGTTTAGGGTATTTTTAAAAGGTAATTATATTGTGTTGTTGTCTTTATACATTTGTCTTTATGAAGTAATTCCAAAATTGGTATGGTACACTGCTACGTTTTATTAAATGGTATTTGGACAGCAAATCTGAAGCAATTTATTCTGCCCTCATCAATTTCACATGGATTTGGACTATAGAGCAAAACATGATGGGCTCGTCGATGCACTTTACATTTAGTGCTTAACAACTAAAACATTTCTAGACACCATAATGTTGAAAGTTTGGTCATTTGGTGAATTTAGTTTGTACACGGTGTTCCAAAAAAGATTAAATGAAAAAAAATATCAAACTCTGGAATGTCATTTGGTGTATTACAAAGTTGAAATAATGAGTCTACACAATAAGCTCAGTTAGTCACATAGCAGGAGAGTTTTTAAGACTGGAAGTAAGGACATGTGACATATCGTAAATGAACGAAAATGACAAACCTATGCCTGACACTAAATGTCCTCATCTTGCCAATAAATTTGGCAAGTTTTTTATTAGTAAGGTCACCAAAATCGTAGTGAAGTTGACAATCATGACACAAATAATCGATGTAATGTGTCCGTCGACATCCCTGGTGTTCCTTACTATTACACGTAATTCGATGGAGATTTTCATTGAATTTGAAAACAAGTGTCTGATGGCTGAATGTCAAATTGTAACCAGGTGTTTTTAACAAGTCATGTTCCTTAGATTATAACGGCGTTTTTAGACAACGGTGTTTCCTCAATTATTACCAGCTAGCTAGCCCGCAAGTACATAATGTCTTTAATCTACATTCTTTTCAGGGGAACTCATCAAGCACTTATAAACAGCTGTGTTTTGAAAAAAAACCCTTAATTGATAAGAATATGTGAACCAAGTATAGACCGTTGCCAACTTTGCCTCTCATATATATATTAACTGATTGAGAAATGTGACACTTCACCGATACCGACTCCCACAAAAAAATGCTTAAACCTCGTCTGCCTGAGCCATTTTTGGTTACAAAACTCCCGAAGGTGGCACCCCCTGTGATTTTCGTTACTGAACATCCAATTCTTGTACAATTGGAACCAAAGGATAGCTTAGAGTTTCTTCTTTCCATTGGTTACGCAAAATAAGTACCACAATCCCCATTATGACGTCCACATGACGTCATATCTCGAGAAGTAGCTAACTTGGGACTTGAAATATTTTGGCCATTTTAGCCACTCAAACACCTTATTATAGCCTAAATCTCTTATTATCTAAAACTAGCGTCATGTTTCCCATCCAGTAGAGTCAAAAACTGCTAAAATCTGATATTCCTAACCGTTTTCGCGAAAAATTGAATTTTCCCTCTAGTTTCATAACCCTGTGTGTTCCCCTATACACTGTGTATCTATGGCAATTGACGTTTGCTGACATTCGAACTTTATGGCGTCATTGTGACGTAATATGATGACGGCATGTTGGTACTCATTTTGGTATCAATGGAAAGAAAATGACATAGCTATCTATTGGTACCCAAATCAAGTGTCTATGATATCCTGTGTTGTGTATGTTGGAACAAACCCCCCCCCCATCCATCCCTTTGGATCACCTTTATCTTTCATATACCGCTCGGTGGAATTTTTTTTTTTGATGATAAAAGGAGTGGAAAATGTCAATTAGACAATTACATAAGTAATAATGGCACGCAAAAAAGCCCCCCCCCCCCCCCCCTTTCGGTAGATGGGGGTTAAGTACTGCCAAACAGACACACATCATATACCATACGCGCACAACCACACCACACAAACACATACATACTTGTAAACAAACCGCAAATGCGGACTTTGAGTTTATAACCGTTAGAACGCGGACATTTTTATTTTCCTATCCAACTGGGGACATTCAGTAGTTAGGCATTTTGGCCGTAGCGTTCGCTATTTTAGAAAGTTAATAATTCAGAGGACATCAACCATGCACACGATGCACTCCAACTTGCACACCAACAACCGAATGTATACCATCAAATCGCGGACATCAAAGATGGTGGAAGAATAATTGAACAGTGCGTTGATCAGTACCGACCGAAACGAAAACCACAATAATTCTAACCGCGACGTCCCGTTTCCTGTGTGTGTCCGCGGTTAGAAGGTGTTTCCTCATATGTGTGTCCCCGGTTTGCAGGTGCTTACAAACACCCACACACACACGCGCACACACACACTAATACTCCTATAATGCAACATCTATATCAACGTTCATAGAGGAAAATCTGACAATCAAACCGGCAAAACAGTGAAGTGCGGCGGTATTTTTTGTTGTCAGATCTAGGAGCAATTTCTCACTTATCCAAAGCAGTGGTTCGCTCCTTGATTTTTTGTCAGGTGGCTTTTGAAGCGATTAAGGGACCCTAGGGCTATAAGAGAGGAAACAATATATCACGTATTGCTTTGTTCCGTTATATAATGCCAAAGAAGGTTGTGAGAATAAATCTGGCTGAAACTCAAACAACACTATCGCCTGTGTGGCCTTCAATTGTACACCCAAAAAAAGTAACTCCCCACCCCTGAAATTTGTCAAGTTCAAATGATAATCTTGTTACACAATATGGATAATAATAAGCCGTGTTTATTTCCGCGTATTTTGACACCTCCTTTGTGGCGATCGATGGAGTATTGTTGAAGTTTTGCCCACTTGACCGAACCCACCCCAGGATTTAAAAGTTGCAGTAAATCCTATTGACAATCATACTGTCACAAATTGTAACTAGATCTGTGTGCAGATCTGAACACAGTCGAGACTGCTCAGACCGGAACTTGTAGAAGTAGCATTTTAGGTGAAAATCAGGCCTTGGACTCCTGTGACCCCAAATGACCTTTGATAAAAAAATATCATTATTAACTTTGTTAGGGGATGGCATACTAAACACCACGTACATAAGTCACAAGATCAGACTATGTAATCTGTAGAAGTAGTGATTTGAAGTGTAACGTAATTTGATGTATTTTGACCTTTGACCCCTAAACCATGGGTCAGGTGATGGGGTCATGATTGACTTTTATTGCCCTCTCATCAAGTACTACATGATGGGATAAAAAGAGTTTTCTATTTGTCCTTGTTTTAAAGTTTACACACAGTAAAGGAGTTTGACCTTAGTGACCCCAGATGACCTTTGATCAAAATGTCATTAAGTAACTTTGTGGGGGATGTCAAGCTGCACCACATACATGAGTCACGCGATCATACTATGTAATCTGTAAAATGAGTAGTGATTTGAAGTGTAACGTAATTTGATGTATTTTGACCTTTGACCTAAACCATGGGTCAGGTGATGGGGTCATGATTGACTTTATTGGACTCTCATCAAGTACTACAGGATGGAGAAACGATTTTCTATTTGACCTTGTTTTAAATTTTACACACAGTAAAGGAGTTTGACCTTAGTGACCCCAGATGACCTTTGATGAAAATGTCATTAAGTAACTTTTGTGGGGGATGTCAAGCTGCACCACATACATGAGTCACGCGATCATACTATGTAATCTGTAAAAGGAGTAGTGATTTGAAGTGTAACGTAATTTGATGTATTTTGACCTTTGACCCCTAAACCATGGGTCAGGTGATGGGGTCATGATTGACTTTATTGGACTCTCATCAAGTACTACAGGATGGGAATGACCGATTTTCTATTTACCTTGTTTAAAATTTTACAACACGTAAAGTCCTTTGACCTTAGTGACCCCAGATGACCTTTGATCAAAATGTCATTAAGTAACTTTGGGGGGATTGTCAAAGCTGAATCACTAATTGAGTCACGTGATCATAATATGTAATATTTAAAAAAAGAAAAAACCTAAAAAATTAAAAAAAAAAAAAAAATATTTGACCTTTGACCCCAAATATGTTGACATATGCCAAAATCATAATTGCTGTTTGAGGTTGATCAAGTCCTACAAGATGAAAGCATTAGTTTTGCGCTTCTTTTGAGCTAATTCTCGATTTTTACATGGTTTTAAGGTTGTTGGACCCCTGGGACCCTATCGTGACCTTTGACACCATCGGGTCATGTCAAAAGTTTCTGTGCCAAGGGCTTGTCTTGGGACCACGTTTTGGTCAATATGGGATGATCCATGTCTGAGATATTAGACATGTTGACAGAAGAAAGAAGAAAAGAAGAACTACGATCTGGAGACAGTTGCTGAACACGTCGAGGTAGTGCCCTGTGACACTAAATGACCTGTGATCTTGAAACATTTTAGGATTAAATGTCATAAGGATAATTTCCCATGTCAGCTCAATCGGAGACATTTTGAAGTTGAACTTTGACCTCTTAATGACCTGTCACCTCGAAAATACAGCTTGTTTAGAATGTCATAAGATCATTTCAGTCAAATTTCAGCTCGAATCGGAGCATTTTGAAAATTTGACCTTTGACCTCTTAAGGACCTTTATTGAGACCTCTAAAATATTTTCAACATGTTTTTAGAATGCCTAAGGATCATTTTCATTCAAACATCAGCCCTTCGGAGCATTTGCAAATTGACCTTTGACCTCTTCATGACCTTTGACCTCGGAAAAAGATTTTCAACATGTTTAGAATGTCATCAGATTATTTCAGTCATCAAATTTCAGCTGAGTTCTAGTTATAATTTTATACACAGTAATAAGGAGTTTACCTTAGTTGACCCAACGGACGACCTATGATTCAAAACTTTCATTATTATCTTTTTGTCGGGGATCGTCAAACTACAAACACATACATGGGTCACAGGATCATCCAGTAATTTGTAGGAAGAGTAGTAGTTTGAAGTGTAAAGTAATTTTGAAGTATTGTGACCTTGACCCTTAAAGGCAATGGGTAAGTGATGGGGTCATGATTGACTTTTATGGACCTATCTTCAAGCCCTACAGGATGGGCTAAAAAAGAATTTCTCTATTTGACCTGTTTTTTAAATTTTACAACAGTAAAGGAGTTGACCTTACTGACCCCCGATGACCTTTGATAAAATTTAATTAAGTAACTTTTGTAGGGGATGTCAAAATACACCACCACATGAGTCACATGATCCTACTATGAATATGTAGAAGGAGTAGTGATTTGGAATGTAACGTATTTGATGTATTTGGACCTGTAACCCCTAAATTATGCGTAATATGACAAAGTCGTAATTAACTTTTTGTAGTGTTGATCAAGTCCGACAAGATGACAGCATTAGTAGTTTGAGAGTTTGAGCTAATTCTAGATTTTTTGGCAGGTAACGTTGTTAATCACTGACCCTATCGTGACCTTTGACACCAATCTGGTCATGTCAAAAGTTTTGGTGTAGTACTTGTCCTTGTCACCAGTTTTGGTCAATATAGCATGATTGCATGTCTGAGTTTAGCATGATACAGAAAAAAGAAAGAAAAAGTACGAAGAAAAACACAGTCGAGGTAATCGAATGTGTAAAGAAGAAGAAGAAAGAACCTAGATCTGGAGGGGACAGTTTCTGAAAAACCACAGTTGAGGTAGGGACCTTTGACCCTAAAGGGGACCTTTGAGCTTGAAATATTTTAGGCCATTTTTAGAATGTCATAAGGATCATTTCCCATGTCAGCTCAACTCGGAGCATTTTGAAAGTTTGAAACTTTGAACCTCTTAAGACCTTCACTCGAAATACCAGCGTTTAGAATGTAATAAGGATCAGTTCGTCAAATTTCAGCTCGATTGGAGCCTCTTTGAAAAATTTACCTTTGAACATTTAATGACCGTTGCCTCTAAAATATTTTCAACATGTTTTGAATGTATAAGCGATCATTTCAGGTCAACATCAGCCCATTGGGGCATTTGAAAAATTTGACCTTTGACCTCTTCATGACCTTTGAACCTGTCGGAAAATATTTTCAAACGTTTGAGTGTCATCAGGATCATTGCAGTCAAATTTAAGTGCGTCTAGTATATTTAAAACAAAGTAAAGGAGTTTGACCTTAGTGACCCCAGACGGGACCTTTGATTCAAATCATATTTAAGTATCTTTTTTGTAGGGGGATGTCCAAACTACCACCAAATACATGGGTCCCCACATGATCCATACCAGGTAATTTGTAGGAAGAGTAGTAAGTTTGAAGGGGTAAAAAACCGTAATTTGAGATATTTTGACCTTTGACCCACCTAAGCCATGGTCAAGTGATGGGGTCATGATTGACTTATTGACCTTTCTTCAAGTACAGGGATGGGCTACTAAAAAGAATGTTCTATTTGACATTGTTTGAATTTAAACACAGAGTAAAAGGAGTTTGACCTTACTGACCACGATGACCTTTGATCAAAATTCATTAAGTAACTTTTGTAGGGGATTGTTAACCTACAACACCACAAATGGAGTCACATGATCATCTTTATAAGTAATCGTTAGAAGGAGTGGGTAGTAGTGATTGAAAATGTAAGTAATTTGATGTATTTTCGACCTACGGTGACCCCTAAATTATGAGTCATATGACAAAGTCCGTTAAGTTAACTTTTTGTAGTGTTGATTGCAAGGTCCTAAAAGATGATCGTATTAGTTTGAGATTTGAGCTAACTCTAGATTTTTGCATGGTTAACGTTGTTAATCCCTGTTACCCTATCGTGACCTTGACACCAATATGGTTCATGTCAAAAAAAGTTTGTGTGTATGTACTTGTCCTTGTCAACCCAGTTTGGTCAATATAGCATGTTGCTGTCTGAGATATAGCATGTGGACAAAAAAGAGAAAGAAAAACGTTTACAGGAAGAAAAACACAGTCGAGTTCCTTTCGACTGTGGAAGACGAAGGAAGATGAAAGAAACCGCACAGAAACAAAAAACCCAGTCGAGTCCTTCGCTGTGTAATCGGCAATTTCCATTCTTCTTCTCTGCATGAGTAATTCTCCTTCTCTATATAATAGGGCTTACTGCCAACAGAGTAACTATTGTATGAAAATAGAGACATCCCTTACTTCATGGCTGACTGACCGGCGCTTAAAGACAAAATGAGGCATTTTCAAAAAGTGATATCATTACTTCGGCTGATTCAAACACTCAACTCAAAGTTGAGTCTTCATTAATGTGTGAATCTAACACACTTTTAGCGAACTCGTGACATTAATTCCTTATGGCACTTATTCAGATCGTCTGAAATGAATGTTAACTGGTATCCGTGCAAATTCTTCGTCCAAATGTTGTAGCATATGTTGATGCCCGACTTCACTTGACCGAACCCACCCCAGGATTTAAATCCTATTGACAATCATACTGTTACAGAATGAAATCAGTGTGATCCTCTTCCTCTCTGCATGACAAATTCTCCTTCTCTATAAGGCTTACTGCAACTTTTAAATCCTGAGGTGGGTTCGGTCAAGTGGGCATAACTTCATCAATACTTCATCAATTGCCACAAATGAGGTGTCAAAATACGCGTAAATAAATACCGCTTTCAATTATATCCCATAATGCATAATGCGATGTATCGTTTGAAATTGACACACAAATTTCAGGGGTGAGGAGTTACTTTTTTGGGTGTGTTTATTTACGTCGTAGCGTTAAATATGTAGTCTGCGGATATAGCAAACTAGAGCTTTTTTGGAAATTTTTTTGCAAGTTGAATATAATGAGGCTATCCTTATTTGAATTAAAGCATTTTTAAAAATATGACGCCTGTACAAAATATTTTTTATCCTTTGACCTATTGGATGACCTTCATTATGGAAAATCACAATTTTGTAATAAATTTCCAGATCCTTATTTTTTTGTTATACACAGTATCCTATAGTACTGTTATACAATTATAAATGTTCATGCAATAAAACGATAACTTCGTTTTTCTTCTCGAAATTTAGAATTGAGCATTTTAGGTGACTTAGCTCTAGTTGTCTATTTTTTATTATAGTAGATTTCAAATTATGTGAGACTCCATACATAAATCCATGGAGACTAGACCTTTGTTGCCATCACAAAACATGTTGTGTCCATGGTACAAGTTACCTTACAGAATCGGCTTACTGGGACTTGATGCATTCAATTCTACAATGGTCTGTTAATGATAGAAGGACTTGTCAATCCGCGTTGTGCTTAATCTCTTATACAAGTTTGGCCCACTTTTCATGGCAAAATAAAAACTTAGTTATGTTATGTATGCATTGGTGCGAGAATGCACTATTTCTCCAGTACTTTCATAAAGAATGATATTTTGTAGTGTCAAAGGTAAGTTATGTTCAAATAACAACATTTAATGAAATATTTGCTGGTGTTTTCATCCTGATACTTTAAATAAAACATCCAAGCTATCTTAGATGTGAAACACTATACTTTATGTCAACATTTATTTACTAGTTACATTACTATACATTGTATGAGTACCATAAACTTTTCTACCTGTTGCCATTAAAATACTCTTACCTCTCACTGTGGACAGACCTAAAACTTTTAATGAGGTCTCACTTATTTTGAAATCTACTATAATACACCAAAATGATGTTTCAAAATCTCTGAAACACCCTTTAAGTAAATCCCAGGAAAATTTGAGTCAAAATTAGTCAGTTTTGTTTAACCTGTAGGTAGTGAGGAAGTATGCTCCTTTTTATTTTGCAATCCTTCTATAACGATTTCCCATGCGACAACAGCTGAATGGAACCGGTAAAGCATAAAGAAGGGGTAGATTACCCAATCCAAAGCTACCACGCCACTTTTACTTAAGAAATTGATTTTACTGGAATCACCAATTCCTTGAAAACCAAGATTTATTCCCATCTGCAACCAGACAGCCAGATTCAAACCAATGATGTACATCACACAAACTTGAATGGACCTTTGCTTCACGTGTCTTCGTTGAGCCTCGAGAAGAAGATGTGTCTGGGTCCATATCTGTAATAGCATAACCAAGGGATAGATGAAGAGTACACATTCCGCCCCTATTCGTTCTGATTCTTTTATTTCAGCTGCTTGTATTCGGTGACTATTGTTGGTAATGTCCATTGCAGCGATATCTTGATTTACTTCAACTCCAGCGGCTATGATGCATATTGCGTAGTAAGTAAACGCTACAGTCCCTGTTATTAGTACTATGTATTGACTAACAGCGCCCCTTTGATTCACAGTTGGGTTTTGTACTTTTATGTAGCGAAGGGAGTACACAGTAAGCCCGGTTAGTATGACACCAATATATAGTAACATAATTCCACGGCTCAGCAAAATACAGACAAATTCGTTTTCTTTCTTACATTGATTCCTCTCCTTTTCGCAGTAATTCAACACAATAGTTGAGAGAGTGGTGTATGAGAATGCCATTGCAAGCATACCAAACATCTGACATTTTAGGGTTTTGTTTGATTTGCGGTGAATTCGGAGAGATGTTTCTGCAGTTGCTTTACTGTTATCGGGGTAATTGCTGTTTGTGTCTCCAGATGATACAGTTTCTTCCAACTCCTTAAAAAATGTTGACGCCCTTATTTTGTTTACTGCAATCCACATGCCAGATAAGATAGTCACGGCAATGGTTGTAAACTTCACTTGGAAAGGTTTGCAAAGTTCTTAAAAATTTAAACAAATCAATGGATTCAGTTCCGTTAGCATTTTCGGTGCAACCAGAGTCTTTCCAAGTGCTCTGATTAGTAGATGCGAGGAGAGGTTCGGCAATTTCTGTTACACACAAACAAATCTGTGCACTTATGATCACTGGCAGTGCAAATTTACTCCAAGCTGGAAGTTGTATTTTATCGTTGTACATGAAGATTGAAAAGAAGCACATTTGAACCGTAAGGGAGAAGAGGTAAGTTATGGTCTTTGGAAGCTCAATGGATGTGTCCGGATCCCGGTCAACTATGTCCAGTGTACATGCCAAAAGGCTACCGCCACAAAGCACAAGTATTTCCAGAAGAGACGGGCATCTCGTGAAGATGTAGATAAAAAAGGATTTCAGGCAATGGGTCAAACATTTCAATCTACTCTCAGATCGTTCTTGCATAGACTCTTCAAGACGATGTCTGTTCTTCGTCAACATATACCATAAGATGTAAGCACATGAGATAATCAGAATGAAGAGTGAGCAAAGAATCTGACAGATATATGGAAGAATATCAAGATGGGATGTGTCGAAAATGTCTGTCGGAAACAGAAAAGAAACTACAGTGAAAGCGACACCGACGCTTACTATGAGCGATATCAGGACAACGGGGGACGTTGCATTTTCTCTATCATCATGCTCTTTGATCTCGCTTGCTATAAGTGGTCTGCTGAAGGTCCCGTAAATGACCTGCAATGGCGAAATAAGTAAGATTCAATTAATAGTATAATAGTATCCATATTGCATGTAACACTCGAGGGTGGTCGCAGGGACCCTGTAAACGGAAGAAATTGGAACAGGCGTTTGGACGTGGCATAATAAGGAGGTTGCGTCTAAACGTCTAAGATTTTGAATAAACAGGCGTAAGAATATGCGTTCGCGTTAGCCGTTTACGGTTCCTCGCAACCTCCCCACTAAATCACAACCCACGGCCTTTGCTTCACATGTGCGATGCTTTTTGCGGAGAATATCAAAATCAAGTGAATATCAACCTTTGCAGTTATACCATTCATCATTCAGGATGATTCCCGTAATAACACAGCTATTCTTATATAATATATAATTTATATAGGCCGTGAGTTCAAATCCCTGGATCCTTTTTTGTTACTTCGTCCGACCCGTCTGTTACAACTCCTTCCGTTTAAATGCTCATTTTGGAGTTTACATCCGGTTTAGATTTACAGCAGTTTCTCCCTTTATAATAAATATTTTTGTAATAATATTACATTTAGTAGTAGTAGTAGTAGTAGTAGTAGTAGTAGTAGTAGTAGTAGTAGTAGTAGTAGTAGTAGTAGTAGTAGTAGTAGTAGTAGTAGTAGTAGTAGAAGAAGTACTACTACTACTACTACTACTACTACTTTCGAACTCAGCGAATTGGCTTTTGTTATTTTACTCATTTAGCTGCTAGAATCAACTTATATGAAATATTAATTTTATATGCAAGTGTTAAATGTTGTCACGTTCAAATTATATAGATTATTTACCTCTTATTCCTTCAGCTCTTCTATTCCATTTGTGATATCTACTTTCAAGCTTGCCATCACTTTTCAACCTGTTTTCAAGTTGATCTTCGGGATTCACGACTAGTGTTGTCCGGTGAAGTTAGGTGTTGGATAATAATCATACCATAAAAAGTCCCCAATGATTCTTTAACCAAGTAGTCCATGAGAGTCGTAGAAAAGTTAGAAGCGACTCCAGTGAATACGGTTCGACTCAGCAGTACATGGACTTCTATATCTGTTTTGCTCAAAAAAAGATTCTGCACTTTTATAATCTGATGTATACTCATGTGGGCAATTTCATGTTTGCAATATGACCCCGAAAACTTTGAATATATTTTCCCCGATATTTTCCCTCTTTCTGTTTACCGTGCTGTGTTTCATTTGATAAAGAATACACTTCTGCTCAAACCACACACGCGTGACCTTTTACTCACCCATTGTACTGCCTATTGAGGAAGTTAGGACATATCCCACACAACATGACAAACAATAATAATGAGAGTATATTGACCTTAGCCTGGTCTAATACTTTCATAATCTTCTTGTATATATGTTGCTCAAATACTTTGAAAAAAATCAAAAGCAATATAATTTTAAAGTAATTTGTTTTAGAATTCCAGAATCGGCCATTTTTTTTTACTTTGTTTTGTATTGTAATAAATAATCTTTGAGAAGCGGCTAGGGGCAGACCAGGTAACCTCGTCAATCACGAAGATCATGTGTGCGCTTTATTCCGGTAATGTATTTTTAAAGAAATTAGAAACGATTTTCTGCCGGCTCGAGTCGCGCGGCGTGCGTGCATACGTTATCGTCTTTACCCTAAAGGGACTAGGTTCGATTGTTTCCTCTTCTGACGGAAACTTTTAATCTATTTTTTAGACCTAGAGATTGCAATGGAAACTTCGGATATTACCGAAAATTAAGAACTCTTAAAATTAAAGTAAACTTGTCATCATCCTATCATAGTCATAAGGAAATTCTAACAATCACCGCAAAAGTGAGGTAGCGGTATTTTTGTTGTCAGATCCTGGAGCAATGTCCCACTAACACAAGGCAGGGGTTCGCTCCGTTTTGAGGTTTAAGGGACGTTAGTGATATATGCTGACAAGTTTGCTTTAATTTTATGAGCAACTCCAATATTCTCGTAGTTGCTTTCGTGTCATATTTCCTTTGTTGATCACCTCGTGATATGGACGGCATTACGCTCTGAACGCTATGGCGTAAAAACTGGAACAGACCCATCACATGCCGTGGTGGCACAACCCGAGATCCCCGGGCCGAGATTCCATCCCCATCAACGTTCTTTTGCGATTAATAATGCTACGTTCCGTTCGCGCTGTCTTCAAATCTCTCACTTGTAATAATTATGAAACGGGATTGAGAAATTGTGATCTGTAAGTTTATAAATAATATAACTTCTGACAAGTCGGTAAAATAAGTAGTAGTAATTCCATTCATAACACTTTGCCGCGCACAGTATGAATTATGCATGGGAGCAGTAATGAGAAGCGGTGGATGGGCCGATATTTTATAGCCAATCAGAGCATCGCCCACGCGTGACCAATCTTTACTGTTCAAGCATGAAGTTTCATCATCTCGTCCATTAGTATCCTGACCGTCAACAGGTACCCTACCAATCATCCAGTACATTACCAAGCTGTTAACTGTATGTGACGTAGTTGATAATAAATCTAGAATTGTGAGCTATATATATATGACCGAGTTCGTGTGTCGTTTTCACCGGAAGAAGCATAGGGTTCTGTCCCCTATAACTTACCCAGGCCAACCGGTCCATAGACGGAGGTCGCGGAACCGGCGTCCCGCTACAAATTGGTGTTAGAAGTGGGATTCTTAATTGTGGAAGCGACACGTGTTACTTGGTGGAGAGACGATTACAATGCCAGGAGGTAGTCAGAAGGGCGACACTAGTGGCGATATGGAGCTGGAGAGAGAGGACGACCATGAGGGATCAAGATATAGTGATTGGGACACAGGTGGAGT